>MU150300.1:91613-152581 GCA_015584075.1 Collybia nuda
GGCAAGGCCCGAAGAAATTTTCGGTAGTGGTACGTGGTCAGGAGGCGCGGTCAGATGGCTAAAAGGCTAATACGAAGGGAGGACAGACCACGAAAAAAAATGCAACCTATGAATGAAAACATGTGTTATATATCCCAGAAAGCAGATTGGGACCAAAGGACCATAACTTATTGATCTAATTGAATCCAGGCCCCAAGTTTAACCTTTTCAGAAGGGATAGATATAGCACTATCCGTTGATAATCGTATGCCAGGCGGCGATCAATGTAGACCCAATAACTGCCTCGCCCAAAAGAACTTTTGGGTTCTGTACTTAACATTGAAATAGATTGGAAGACCCATGGTGCCGGATTTGTGGAAAATGTGCGGCTCTTGTTGTGCAGTGTGTTGATAACTTCTCCACCAAGATCAGCGACTTCGGAGCTACCCTGGGTTAGTGTCTGCACCTATCTGGTAAGTTGGACAAATTTAGGAGAATAGTTGACATGCGAAGGAAGCAGCTTAGGGGGCTAAAGCGACATAGATCCTAACGCTCTCAGGGCCGTGGCAAACCTTCCATACAACGGAAATGTGTTTACTGATACAAATAGTTTTTGAATACTCTGTACATTCGTAATGAACAAAAATACGGGGGGAAGCACAAACACGTGTACTTACCCCTCGGGGCACATGGGAATGAGAGGCTTCCATGTAAAAGTATCATAGCGCAGGAATCTTCGGGGATGGTCGAATACAAGACTTTGCTTGGGAATGACAAACTACAATCGCGATTCGATGGTCAAATGCCGAAACACTAGCCCAAGCGCTGGAATACAACGAGGTTTGTGAGAGGAATTCCGTCCATGTAAGTCGATATGAAATTTCAATCAACCACAATCACCCTAGTGATCGGAGGAAGCCATAAGTGGCAGATGAGGCAGAGGCGCGGTGATGTTAGGGTTTATTTCCGCGATAAGATGAATGGCGGCCTAACCTCAGAGTCGGATAAGTGGAACGACCAGCGAGCCCGACACATACGGCAGTTATATCCAGGTTAAACGTGGACGGCCATTTAGTCCGAAAGAATACGGCAACTAAGCTGTGCCTTAAGGATATTTCTCAAACACGGAGATGCTGCACAAGAGGCGTACGATCGGAATAGCTAAGGCAATTGCCTTGTTCCAGATTGAGTCAATATCCCCAGTGAAAAAAGGCGGGTGATGTTCCGCGCATGTCGTCACTGATGGGCAGCAACCGAAATGAAGCATCAAATAAATGAATGCAAGTATAACTCAGCCTGGGCGGTGAATATCAGAAGCCACCCGGTATAGTTGAAATGAACGAGAAATGGTGAGTCTACGTTATGCAGTCGATTTATAATGCCCCCGGTGGATTGGTTAAATGTTCGTGAAGGGTACGTGTGAGGTAAAATTGCAATGAAATCGAATAATTCCGAAATGAAGACAGAAAATTTTTCGGTCAAGCAATGACGGGATTTCCTTGATTTGATGACACCATGTAGAATCTTACACGTTTTTTCGCCCTCCTGACAGGTAAATTTTTGGAACGAGAGGATGGCGCACTAGGGGCACCCAAAATAGTCGTTAAAGGTTTCGTCTGGCTGACGTTGAGTCGGCGCGTGACAGGCTGAACTCACGGACCTCATGGAGCATCTTGTGGTTTCCGTTCCGATATATCGTCGGAAAGCTTCTCCACACAACGTAGCAATATAGAGGGATAGATAAAACCCCATGAACCGTTGCTTTAGGCGTATCCCGAGGAACAGCTCTCCGTCGGACCAACACCGGAGAAAAACATCGCCCAAGTTGAGATAAATCCTAATGAGTGGGGCCAATGGTCTTGCCACTTCTCATAAGGTAAAGGTGTTCGATATGGGAGGACAATCGATAAGGTTTGTAAGTGTTGGTCATGATCATGGTGAAAAGGAAAACAACTTCATATCATAGAGGTTTCTCACGGTTTGATGCACGCATACAGTATCGGCCCGATGGGTTTTAACATTCAAGCTTATCCCTGATCCATCCCCATCTCGCCCAGCACATTCAGTTCTTCCTCAACCTTTCCCAATTCAACATGATACAACCACAGCTGACATTTTCTTCAAAAGTCAAGGTGAACATACCTCTTATAATATAAATATTCCCATCCCGCTAAGTAAGCGTTCCTGGAAGTTGCGCGATGGCAATCAAATCCCTATCCTTGGTTTTGGTACTACAGAAATCCAATAATGCGTGAAACTTCAGAATAACCGATTATATCAAAAGGGACTTACGAGATGAACGGAAAAGAGGCGTATGAAGCCGTTACCTGGGCGCTTGAAGTAAAGTCCCACCATTTACATACACTAACCATATGTATCTGATTTAGATCGTATCTTCAAGGTTGGATATCGTCATATCGTAAGTCTTTGATGGTCCGCGATATTCTGAGCCGACAGAGACGTGATATCTCAGGATTCGGCCGAGTGGTACGAGAACGAAAAAGAAACCGGGCAAGCTATCCTTGATTTTTGCAAAGCATCTGGAACCTCCCGCTTTGATGTTTTCTTCACAACGAAACTTAAGCTCAACAACGGATACAACGCTGTTCGTAAGGCTATCAAAAAATCTTTACATGAATGTGGCCTGGGGTATATCGATCTTTATCTTATTCACGGACCCATTGGCGGACCTCAGGCCCGCCGGGAAAGCTGGCGGGCAATTTGCGACGCGCAAAAGGAAGGTATTTTGAAGAGTATCGGGATCAGCACCTTTGGGGTAAGACATATGCAGGAGATCGTGGACCTTGGACTGCCATTGCCTGTAATCAATCAGGTTTGACACGAAATCTTGTCCCTGATCTAATCCTATTGATTATTTTGTTTTTCAGATTGATTTACACCCTTTCATGGTTCGAAAAGATGTGGTTCAGTTCTGCAGATCACATGAAATTGAACTGGAGGTAAGTCACCTTCTCTTAGTACGGTCATCTCAATTGAGCTACTGTAGGCGTGGGCGCCCCTCGTTCGCGCACTCCGTTTCACACACCCTTCTATTGTATCACTTGCGAGGAAGTACCAAAAGGAACCAGCTCAGATCCTATTGCGATACTCCCTGCAGAAGGTAAATTAAGTTGAAACGTGTGAAGTAACACCCGTTAAGCACTTCTAAAAAGGGCTACATTCCGCTTCCAAAGTCGTCATCCAAACAGCGCATGATTTCGAATACTCAGGTTTTCGACTTTGAACTTTCAGAAGATGAAGTCTCCTGTTTGGATGATCTTGATGAAGGTCAGTGGGTATATCATGAACGTTGCACAGGTTTGGTTCAATTGGATATTCTCGAAGGGCTTGTCACGGATTGGGACCCCACGGATTGTCCTTAGGATAAAAATACATCATATCGTTCCGTGTGGAACTATCCCCGCGAAGGATATTCCATCGTTCCGGTTATGCTAACTTCAAACCACTCGGAGCTCGAATTAGTTCCGTCATCGATAAAATATCACGAGAGTCTTTTAACTCATCGATACTGAAGGTACGCAACAAGATTCTATTCTACAAACATGTAAGTCAAAAAACTTGGCCCTATGCAGGTGATAACACCATCGTGTTATAACGCGTTTACATGTTGTTTATCGCGTCCCACCAGAATGATTCGCTCATATGAACTCCTTGCCGTATTGAACCATCCAAACCCAAGCCTTTGATTAGCTTTTTGAAAATCATGAGATCATAGGATACACTCCGGACCAAAGCCATAAATAACGCCAGCTTTAAGCATATCTGACACGGTCGGCATGCTTAATCTTCCGCCTCTTTCCCTTCTTCCATCTTCTGCGTCGCCTCTACCGGTTCCGCCGCTCCGGTACGAATCCGTGCCATATTCCGCCACGCTACTGGGTTGATCCAGATCTGGAAAGTTTAATCGCCCGCGGCAAGTCCTGAATGTTATCAACGATGATGATTTTCCGGTACCACTATCATGAGTCTGCCCAATTAAATGTAAGCGCCTCGGTGCGGAGTTTCTTGCTGGGCACCTGACTTGATTCTTTGGTAGAGGTTATCAGTATCACGATTCACGAATGGCTCGGCGCCCAATTTTCTGCGTTTAGCGGTCAGTTACGGAAAGCGTTTGCTATCCACACAAATACCCTTGATTTTCTCGCCAAAGCACACGTAAATCCGTCGACCGAAGAACAACAGCAACAGTTGTATTGTTTAGAAGCCAATGCCTCCGACGGTTGTTCCCTGACGTTGAGCAACGAGGCGATGCTTCCATAATGCAAACGATTTACCCACTTATAGGTGTCTGGTTACCCGACGTCGCACTCAAGGCGTTGACAATAACAATTTTGTATTCTCTTGGTCCTCCGAAAACGACGAATACAAAGTCACCGATCAACTAGTGGTTGCCCAACCTGACAGAATCTCCACACTATGACGACGATATGACATCATAAACATACCCAGACCTCACGCAGGCCCACACCTTTCCTCAATCAATATGAAAATTTCCGGAAACGTGTACGTCCTCTCCCATACTATAAATCTGCAAATTCCAAGCGATGAACACCTTCGGTTAGACCTCTTCCCCAACTCCGTGAAGTTCAAGACGATATAGATTTCAACTGATAAAATCTACTCGCGAGGACCAGGGCTTTGATGTGATCGAGTTGCCTTTCGCAAATATTCTGGAACGTGAGTTCACTTTTGCCACGAGGAATTCATTCGAGTCTAGTTGGGAAATTGTTCGGGATCGCAGGGTTTCGGAGGCGCAAAATATCTTTGGTGAAGTGAATCTTATTTTTATTGGGGCTTGCTCTTACTTTTTCCAGGTCAGTTGTGCTCTCCCATCTTTTTGGCAGCTCTTGTGTGGTTAGACTGCAACTAGGAATGTTATGTCATCACATAATCACATCAGGGTCGATCAATGAAGTGTTATGTTATCGGCAATTCCCGCCCTTGCCGGCGGCACGAAGCGACGAAAATAATCAGCCCATCTCAGCCCTGGCTTGGTTCTTCCTGGTTCACACAGATTCTTCACATTCAACAGTGGTTGTTCCAGGCGTCTCATACCATTTTCATCTACGATTACTCCCTTGGTGTTCAAACCTGTTTGATGGCTTGTATCAGCCATCCAGGGTGCTTTCATCCTGACTCATATCATAATCAACGGCGAGGTTCGTGCTCTCAGGCTTGACGGGTAGAAGCGCGGCGATCACAAAGTTGTACGCACCTTCCCTTACATTCCTGCTCCGATAGCTTCCCGTTCAGTAACGATGCCGTTTCGTTATATACAGGCCAATCTCGCCTTCAACATGAGGGCGTGACTCCGCAAGCCCAATCAATGCCTTCCCCATCCCGTCTGTACAAATTGTCATTAAATGACTGGGAACGAATCGCATTCTATTTGGTGGCGTCAGAGAATACCTTTTTGGGGCCTCCATCCGAGCTGTGTGCTCTATCTCTCGTATCCCGTCATATACATGACGCAATGTCCACCAAGCACAACTCTCGACTCTACGCAAGGATATTTCGGTTCAAATTCGACACCGCAGCACCTTCAAGACGTCTGTCTGACCGCTGGCTCACCAGTCGTTGCTTGACGAGTGAATTAATCAAACGATTCGCAACTCTTCGCCAGGTTCGGCTCCGGCGTGAGTACAAGCATGAGGACCTTTGGACATGTTACTTAATGTGTGTACATTTCGACCGCCTATATTCGTCCTTTATCTCATCGATAAGAAAAGGATGTCCGAAAACGATGGCAAGAATGAGAGTCAGCTTATAAAATGGGCTGGCTTGGAACTTTATTTGGAAGCATTTATGGCTACCATTACGCAAACTCCTCAAACATGGTATTCTGACGTAGTTGGTCATTCTCTAGCGATGTGGTTGTTATGGATGACGATATCTCGGGGTGAGGAGATCTTTCCTTAATGTGTCTTCGGAGTGTATAATTATTTCCTTTACAGATAACATTCGGATGGAGAATTCGGAACTTAGCAAAGCGATAATCACCATGTTGCATCCATTTATTATTGCTGGCCATCGAGTAAGCTCGCGTTATCTGATATATGGCCCGCTTTCCATTGATCTAGTCCCAAGTTGGCCTCAGCATATGCACCTGATTGTTTCTTCAACTTGCCGATATGCGATCAGACGACAAGTATACCCCCACACTGTTCCGGCCCGCCTGCCTCTGCTACCGAAATTATACATTATTCACACAAACTCAAGCTCGTGGTGCCTTTAGCGGTGTCTGCTGCTGTATTGATTACGACTGTACGAACGGAAGAGCTTCAAGACTGGCGTACTTTTCCCGAGCCTGCACCTTCCATGCCCCTTGATCGGGGTGCTGCAGACACTCTTGGTGTTGCAGGTCCAACTGTGGAGGATATTTCCTCTTTTCATTTTCAAGAGCGTATTTCTGTGCCACGTCAAGCTGTTCCTGCCATCGATTTGAGTTTTGATCAATTCAGTCCAGAAGGGACTATAGAGATACCCCCCTCTGGTTCCGAGGGTAGTGAGCGGTATGACGAAGATTGGAGTCGGCTCGTTGCATGTCACGATCCCTGGATGGGTCCGACACCACTGAGGGGGAAGATGTTTACTCCTGGCTCGTTGGTTGGGTCTTGGGAAGGCCGGATGTTGGTAAACTAATGTTTAATTCGCAAATAATTATAACTCAACTGACCGCCTGAACATTCACAGGTACCGAGTTTTGAAGAGTATCTAATATACATTATTAACCCCCGTTCCTCGCCGTTTTCGGTATCTTTATATCACCAACCTCTATATTGGACACTACAGGAACATCATTGTCTTCATCGCGAGGATATGCTTTCAACGGGCACGGGGGACATGGAAGATGATGACTTTTTGAACACATGGCTGCCTCGAGGGACCACGGTCAAACATACCAACGTTCGTTCCGAAAAATTTCTCCTCTCTGTCGATCTATGATCTTACTCTCATCTAGGATGCCATTCAACTTTATG
The DNA here is from genome assembly GCA_015584075.1 of Collybia nuda. Classification (NCBI taxonomy): domain Eukaryota; kingdom Fungi; phylum Basidiomycota; class Agaricomycetes; order Agaricales; family Clitocybaceae; genus Collybia; species Collybia nuda. The sequence goes on from MU150300.1 coordinate 98,594, forward strand.
ATCCTGTGACCTGCCGGACTGCGCGTTATGAGACCTTTAATCCCAGGAGCACGGCGCACTATTCAAAGTCAGCGTGCGATAAAATGGAGACTCCCTGGATCTCTGATAGTCTCTCGGAGACCATATCGGGAAGCGAGTATGGATCAGATCTTGACTTTGAGAATCCGGACTCGACTATGGTGTATATCGATGACGATGATGAATATGAAGACGTCGTGCAGTAAGGCTTCTTGGCTCCTTTCAAAAATATTCTTTTTTTTATATCAATTTTTATCAGCTACAGATCAAGTGGGATATGCGATATCCTGATAACTGGAAAGGTTCGTTCCACGATGTAAAGTTAAGAAGTTTATTTATCTATAATTTTTAGGTTAGTGAACGCCGAGCAAGTGCGTGGGGTGAATACACCATCATTGGAAGAGTGAGACCTTGGGATGGCCTAATTGTGCTACTTCGTACGCCTGTGCGTGTCTCCTCAACAAAATACGTTCACTCGACCATGACCCTAATAAAGTTGTTCATAGCGCTTTAGCGAGCACGGTCAGTGGATTTTCAGGGGATACTTGCATAATCGGAACCTCGTCGGCCGTTGGCGCGAAACTTCAACTCCTGTGGATGCGGCAGGCCTCGAGGGCGCATTTTTATTATCCAAACAAGATGATCACTAGGCGATGTGTTGTATTTCGCCATTTAACGTGCACATGTGCATGCGCGACACTATCATAATTATCGATGTGTTGATACTATGTTCCTCGAATATTCGGGTTTTATGTCAACTATTGGGAGTAACAGATCTAAATATATATAACAAATACAATTAAAAAGCAAAACCCTCTAGACAGAAGATTAAATTGTGCCTGTTCGCAACATGTATGAAAGTTAAACACCGAACCACTATTAAAGGCAATGAAGGACAAATATAACATTTTAGACGCTGTATTTTGTTTCCGCTCCTTCCACTTGAAGAGGTTTAGAACTTACTAGTTCACATCTTGTCCGCACCCCACCCCAGAAATTTAAATTCGTAATAATGAGCCTTCTTAGGCACTAAGGCGCACTTCTTGCGACCTCTTATGATATTACAGAATCAGATGTGTCAAACTTTCCAATACTGTGGTTAAGTGAAATTGAGGTTTTCTGAATGTCCTAAATCCACCCAACTTGTTGCATTCAATCCCATTAAAGGTGGCCATGAACAGCGGATGTGATGTAACCTAGTACACATGTTATAGGGCTACCGGTTCCCAGGACCATGGCGCTCGAGAAGTTAAAGATTGGGTCTAGATCTCTTGCTGTACTGATGAAGGAGATGGCCGAGGACCTGGCTTCGGATTGGTGCCACGGAGCGTGGAAGCTATGTTTGCGACTTTGCTTCGTGTGAACCTTAGAGAGCCCGTTTCCCGTTTCGCCCACAACATCGAGTCCGATCAGATACCGGAGTTGTGGGTACAAGGGCACATATATCACGGTGTTTGTTCCCACAAGGTTTTTTAACCCTTGATGCTCGCTCCCTCCATTGCTTAAGTTTGCTCAAACATGAGTGGTAACTTCCATATCTGCTGCATTTCATCTAGGCGTTTTTCTACTTGTTGGGCATTTCCTGTTAGTGCTGATGTACCGTCTGATTAGCTACAAGGTCGGTCTTTTCTTAGTATTTTTTTTTTCCACTAGTTTCTTTGTGGAAAACGCTTGGAAAGTTTTTAGAAAGTGCACTCCTGGATCAGGACCACAGGTCGGATTAACCACATCCTTACACCTTACCATTTCTTACCTAGAACGCTAATTCGTTATACACACAACGGCCCGAGTGGCTGAGCCAAGAAATGACTCGATGTCCTGTGTGGAATCCCCTGCCTCAATCCTACGACCTGAAATTCCCATATGAAGGGCATGACCCAGAATGTTGGTTATTCTCAGGAGTATCAATGGCCAGTCCCATCGATCCTGAAATGAAGGCAGGTTCAAAGAAGCAGTTCAACCCAAAACGGCACCTATTGGAGTCGGCAAGCCGTGTAATACCAGTCGACCCCATGTAGCCTGCCTGGCACCTGTAAATAGTCCGGATCTACATCATGCCCAGATTTGAGAATAAAATATACTCAATAAAATATACTCCTGATTTGTCCCCTAAAGTCCATAATCCGTAAGAAGTAAATCGCCGAAAAGTAGGAGAAGCAGGTGACAAGTGGCGTCCAATATGTCAAGCAGTCCATGCTTCGGGTGACGTTACCCCAGGGTTTGCTGGAAACCTTGTAAAGGAGAATGCAAGCCGATAAGCGGCTAATGAACTCGTCTGAATCCAGGCGCACGCCATCGATTTCCGGACGGAGTGTATCTTCGATTATGCAAGGAGCAACAAATGGCGAATCATAAAGGAAGGTACTCGCCTTCCAGACAGACTCAAGCCCACTTGTAAATCCTGCCCAACAACCTTCAAACTTACCCTCAAATGACGAGTAACCCGGACGTACCGCCCTTCACGGGATACGTGGAAACCACCGTCAATGCCCTCCGGTTAATCCATGCAGCGCGCCAAGGCGTCATTCCCCGTATCACCCGTCGTCTGAACGACTCGGAGCGTAGAACGATGATAACGAGTGGAGCTGTTTTTATCTTCAGTGTGGATGAAAGTGGGATCAAAAGGTGGACGGGTAGGTTCCGCTCCCACTCAAACGCTCACTATTTGATGACGTGTTGGACATTCCAGACGGTTTGTTGTGGTCACCTTCCCGTATCGTTGGGAACTTTTTGGTAGGAGTAGATTGTTGTTGAAGTCCCGGATCTGACCCAATGCACAGGTCTATCGTGAAATAAATGAACGCACAAGCAGCCGAGGAAGTCAGAGGAAGCTACCATATCCTGGAGATTCACCGTCCCGAGGATTCTCAAGCTACCGTGGCTCTCCGGATCATCTGCAGAATGCATTCAAGAGTGCAAGTCAGGCGTTGCACGGTCCTAGTGACCAAGGAACATTCAAGGCGGATGGGCTCATCAAGAAGGTCAGTCCCCTTACTGGGGCTCTATGACCGTGTATGCTTAACACTCGCCCATAGACCATTACCGTTACCATTGATGGTTCCGACCTCCACCTGATCTCATACTACACATCCGAGGATATCCGGTCTGGAAAACTGAAGGTAAGGGTGGCATCTTAACCCCGAGTTATAGTAATGACATATGTTCATCCCAGAGACCAACGCACAGGCCCGATATCATGTCACTTTACATGCCTCCCCAGATCTTCCGCTCGACAAACTTTCGCGTCCCTCCAAAAGTAGAGGATGGACCAGATGGGAAATCACGACTCGTGTGAGTTGACATAATGGCATATTTTGGAAGAAACATAACAGCTCAGGAACAACTCTAGATGTGATAGTGATGATGCTGAGCCGGCAGTGGGGTGCAAGGTAGAGGAACAGCCGTACCGTGTCTCAAACTCTCCGCAATGGTCATCTAGCAATGCCGACTCGTCACCAATTGAAGGAGATTTTGCAAGCAATATATATCACCAAGGAAACAATGTTGTTAGTTCAACCCACTCGTATGGCCGCGATAGTACGGCAAGCAGATGGCCAGTTGCTCTCGATAATTTGCGTATATCGTCTTTGAGTCGCCACGACTTATCTTGGTCCCAATCTTCATCTCCGACGTTATCGCGTGATGATGGCTCGCGTCGGCGGGATAGCACTCAGTCCCCACACACAAGCCCATGGCCAAATCTACACTCGCAGTCAAATCGCTGGCGTTCAGATTCTTACGATTTGACATCGGGTAGCAGCGGGGGTCATTGTGTCGAGCGTCCCCGTTTGCGTTCCAACACATCGTACGAACATTCTGGTGGTACTCCACACAGGAGGGAGGCTGAAAGGGTGCCAGGGTACCAGCATCGTATCTCTGCTGATCTTGGAGGGAATCGGGAAGGGGCACCTCAACGTCTACCTTGGGTGCCTAATCGGGACGCGCCGATTGCAGACAAATATCTTCGCAGCTCACGACCTGAGGCTTCCTTCTCTCCACCACCCACCCTGCCTTTCTCCCCACATCACACCTATAGTCGCGTTGGCCAATCATATGGCACAACATGGGCTACAAATGAGACCGGCGTGTCGGATTCCACTTTGCACCACATCCCTGTCCATAATCATCACCTGCATTCATATGACACGTCTGCCTCATATACTTCCTCAAGCCCTGAGGATTATTCAGTTGATGATTACGGAAATTCTTCGTAACTTTCTCGACAACTTGATCATTTTGGATGACTCCCGACGACCTGCTGTATTCCATGACCACATCATGCTCCTCAGAGCGCAATATGTACCCGTTCGATATATCTTTTACACCATTGATTTTGTACCGCCCTGAATAACATAATTTATGGCCCGGAAGCTGAATGGGCGGCGGCGGCGGCTTAGAACCACATCAAGAAAGGTTAATGAATCAGGTACTCACCCCAAACCCGTGCATCTCGGGTGGCCGTCACTCTCCGGCACCCAACATCCACCAATCAACGGCCACCGCTTTAATGTGACGGCTGGATTTCAGTTTAGGACATTGTTTTTGATTGTGAAATTTGTGCAATTTCGCCTCTCGTATTTGGAATTCCCGAGCGAAGACAGTGGATACAGAAAAAAGAAGAGCACAAAGAAACGCCGAGTCCTCGAAGCATTGGGCGATGGGAATGCCGAGGCCTAGAGATTGCCCAATGAGTATGAATACCCTGGAGGAAATGGTTCTTACAACTTAGCACCTGGGAGCCCCGAAACGGGATATCATCATTTGTACGCAATTAGTATTATGGGGTTTTTAACTACATGAAAACAAGAGGTGAGAAAGCAAAAATGGGGCCGAGCATAGTGACGGTCGTTCACGACGTGCTCCCACTAGTCCTTCTTTCAATGAACCCTCTGATGTTTGCATGGCCATCCAAACTGCCAAAAAAGCATCGTTTCGCTGTGTTTTCCCATAGAACAACATCGAGCTCTTTTGCATAATTCAATACGAATTCATAGTCTGCTTGGGACGCAAAGGCCGTATAGAGATAACCTATTTCAAGGATTCACATTAGACACCAACGTATTGATGACGAAAGGCCCAAACCTTCTTGAGACTTTAGGCGATTCTTCTCTAATTCCCAGAGCCGGATTTGATCCTGAACAGTCACAGGGAGGAGCGGATTCTACCGTTCGTTGGTCAGCCGCTCGACGGGATTCGTAGAAGGAGGGTCGCTCACATTCTTTCGCATTTGAGGGTGGGCATGACTAATAAGATAACTGATTATCTGGTAGCTCGATGAGAAGCAGTGCCTAAGGCGGAAACTTGGGGCCATCTACCTGATCTGCGGATATCCCGTTACTGAGTGCTTTCTTGACGCTGTCACGTGTGATAGATCCAACGACCAGGTTAGGAAAACGATACTTCAATGCAACAAAGAGATTAAGGACTGAAGTCTGTAGGGGGTTATCTGATAGGACGTGAGTTTCATAAGAAAAACGGAATGGGGATCTGACCATACCCGTGTAGGCGTATATCCGGTAATTGGTCTCGAGCACAATAAATCCTTCTTTGGGACCAGAACTGGTACCAGTAGATGTCGGAAGGGGTGGGGAAGATGAAGTCAATGTAGTAGATAAACGAGTGGGGCTGAACCGCTTCGATGAAGGCTATCAAGGGGCAGGATGAATAGAAGATTCTGTAAAATGATGAGAACGAACCCTCCGCTGATATATGAGACCGTAGTCACGTAGGTCTTCCAGCATGGCTTTTTGGCTAACGCCGAGATTCTCAATTGAGTATTCCTGTATTAACTTATTCAATAACGATCACTCTCATCAGACGAGGGACTACGGACTCGACCAAGTTGCATTGTCGATAGCATGAAAAGGAAGCTCAACACTTCGACGAGGTCCATTTGTCTTTCCTGTGGAAATGCCGTAAGAATAACCCAAACCATTAATATGCGCAACACGCACCTCAGCCATGTGTAGATATTGAAGTAATAGATCCCATAATTGTGCGTGAGGAGAATGCAGAAGGAACTGGAACCCTGCTGAAGTGATTTGAAGAGGGGAACCGCTATAAAATGCATTCGCATCAGCAGCACCCAAAGATGCCCGAATTGATAATGTGTACCGAATGCTGGCCATGAGTCCACTACGTTCCAACAGAAAAAGTACACCCTGAGATGGCCTAGTTGGATGCTGCCCAGTCCCTGACGATACCATATAATGCAAGATGGTCTAGTATTTGAATTAATTGACGTCGTTATTACATAGCTGAGAAGACGCACCTCCCACCGTTCCAATGCATAGCCGTCCAGGGATTCCACGCTAAATGGGGGATGTTTATCCTCTTTCTCCGCGGGGACCCCAAAGCTTCCACTTGACCCACTACAATAAATCCTTTCAAGTTCTTTTTCATGTTGATGGCGAGGATTGCTTTTACCTGCCAGTGATAGCTTGTCGGAAACTTGTCTTGAACGTCGGATTCAGGGCAAGTTTTACTGTTGATGTGGGTAGAATATGAAGGCGAAATAGGGTCGCCAGTGCCTCATCGTAATATCTGATTGCCCTCATGAAGCCATACGAGAAACAAAGACAGAACGTTTTTACTGCACTTTTTACCATCACGGACAACCCAAGCCGCCATTGTCGACGCAGGTATGGCCGATTCTAGCCAAAGTAGGTTCATTATAAGTTGCCTTTCCAATGATCCTAGTAATCTGTGCCGTCTGACTTCAGTCCACGAAAAAGGCTGTTAACATGGTTGAATATGAACCGAAATATCGATAGACATGATGAAGGCTTTTGATACAATCGAGTGAGCGTATTTTGTGACTGAGATTGAAGAAAAGGTAATAGGGTGTGGGGGATAGTTGAACCAGGCGTTGTATTTTCCGCGTAAGTGTACGGTTTCGCGATGGACATGGTGGAAACGGAGAAAGTGGTAAGTTGGAAATGATCCGTAAACACGTGACATCTTACGCGTATACGCGTAACCATCTCACTTAAACTGTCTTTCTGACATACACACCCCCCTCTTGACTTTGGTTTTGGATATGTCTAATCTATCTGCTCACTCGGCTGCTCAAAACAGTATGTTATGTCCACTCTTTCCGTCCGAAAGTCAATCAGCAATGACGAACGTCTTCAGATCAATTCTCCTTACTTCGTGCGCTCGTCACCGAAGATCCAAAGGTTATCAACTCTCTAGACGTGGTATGCAGCTTTAAAGTTGCCTATTATCTCCTTTTTTTTTTTTTACGAAATGCACGAACCAAAGGATGAGAGAACCCCGCTGCATTGGACCGCATCATCCGGTTCAATCGACATTGCGCGATTTTTAATTGATCAAAAGGCTGAAGTGGACAAGCCCGATAATAGTGGATGGACTCCTCTTCATATTGCAGGCACGGATCTTCTGGAGTTCGAAAGTTTCTCGACACCCTAACAATAATTGGCAATTTTAGTAAGCGCAGGGCACGAAGAGATCGTTCAAGAATTGATAGGTGCAGGTGCAGACGTAAATAAGTAACGTATACATCACACCTGAGGGGTTTTCAAACTCTAATTGAAGCAAAATAGGAAGAATGACAAGGGGATAAGTCCACTGTGAGTCTCAAAATTGCGATCGCAGGTCTGTACGTGCAACCTAGGGTTTTCTTTTTTGCAAGGCACTACGCCGCCTCCAAATCTCGTATCGATGTGCGCTGTCAGTTTGTCACCCAGTGTGTTCTTCTGACCGTTATACTTCAGATTGGCAGACTCCTGATTTCGAGGGGCGCCGATGTACGTATCCTTGACGCGATGTTATGACCGAGGAGTTCTCAAGTAACCTCTTTTGCAGATCAACGCAAAAGATAAGGCCAATCAAGTGCCTATGTACGTGAATGAATAATACCGCTTCCTGCCAAGTTGTCAACCATTGAACTGTAGGCATCGAGCGGCAACCACCGGCTCTGTTGGATTCATACGATTGTTGTTGGATTCGTCAACTTCAGACAACAAGACTCGCCTCAATACAGCAGATCGGATCGGTAAAATTTGCGGCTGTCCCCACCTCATCGTGTGACTGACTGGACCGGAAGGGAATACTCCATTGCACCTTGCTATGGACTCTGCGCATGCGGAAGCCGCCGTTGTTCTGATAAATTCCGGGGCGGACCGTGGCCGCGTGAGTATCCTCAGAACTGGCACTCTCCTGTCACAGCATCGCTGATACCTCTCGATTAAAGTTAAACCAGGATGGTGAAGCTCCGGAGGACGTCCCTGGTGTAGGTGGTGCAGAACAGAAGCGCGCCAAACAACATGTAATCGAATCCTGCGGCAAGCCGTGAGCCTTAAGCTTTGAAATGACAATGTACACCAGTTCCAGTTCCCGTCTAACCTAGTGGATTAATCAAGCCGCGACAAACTCTCGACATTCGTCAGACTTCTCGTCCATTCAAGCGAAAGGTAACCTCGTTGGCGGCATGCGCTTATGCCCAAATGGCACGAAAGATCATTTCCGTCTGTATTTCCGTCTAGCTCGTTTTCTTAACAGCCGGGTGCAAAGGATGTTTGCTCCCTTGAAGCTGAATGGGCCAGTCACGGGATATATCCATGTGGCTAGGCATTTATGGGACCAGAAGCAATTTATGGTTTTGGCCTTTGTGGTAGAATTTTATTTTATGTATTTCAACAACTTCTCAGCAAGAATTTCTCCTCTCCCCGCTGTATACTCGCACTGAGAATCGTTCAAGTTCCTCGAGGGGTCAAAAGGCCCTGTTTGGGCTGGCTCCATTGGCCGAATATGTATGATTTCGAATGATCCCTTCGGAAGTGATCCGGTCTTCTCGGGTACAGAGTGTAACTATTGAAGTCTTTACTTTCTGGTGCTTCATAATTTTGTTTATGTATCCGGGGATTTGGGAGGAGGGGTTAGGTCTGGGTGGGTCTCTGGATTATATTATGGGTTGACCAGGGCCCCCCCAAAAAGGAGCAGATAAGATGTGGGGAGTGTACAGCTTTCTAATCAGTGAAATCAAAACATGTTGTGGTTATCAGCTTGTAACCTGTCTCTTTGATGTTGAGCATCTAAATCAGCCCTGGTTGGCTCCATGAAACGCCGAATACCCAGTCCCCGTCGCGATGCATCACCATCAGCCCGGCATAACGAAGAGGAATAAAAGACGGCGGTCATGTACAGCGAACGCTAAGCTAGTCTTCAACCCCCTGCTCTCACCTCACAAGCTTGGCCTTGTGTTCTCCGCCTATCCTTCTACTCTACACTCTCTCTTCCAGGTGAAGGAGATTCGATTATAATCAATCTAACTCTAAACCCATACAACACACTCGACCTCGTAAACTATCGCCATGCGCGTTTCATTTACTATTGCCGCCACCGTTGTTGTTGCCGCTACATTCTCCGGTGCTGCTGTCGTTCCCCGCGCCAACGTCGATCATGGTCTCGAGGCTCGTTATTACCGTAATGAGATTTACGCACGCACGAGTGCTGAGAGATCTGATGGTACTCGGCAGCCCCACGTCGCTATGTACCGACGCACACACCCGAGAGAGTTCTTCAAAAAGAGACTTGTTTAGGATATCCAGGTAGTCCTTAAAATAAACAAGGTTCATGAACTTGACTGACTAGACGGGACTATAGTAGATTGATGACTTCGAGGACAAAGAGTATTTTGTAGTTTTTCATTGGAAAACTGGAAGGGCCGAGACATTCAGCTTAGGGTATTATTGCCACGAGTGGAATTGCTGCCTTGAAATGACACGGTTGATCCCACTTGGTTGAATTTAAGTCTACACTTCACTTCCAACGGCTTCTGGAGTTCGTCCCATAATGTTAATGGTCAAGGAGAACGATCCTCCATTGATAAAGGGTATTGTCATTTTTCGGGGATGACACACGTTGAGCCCGCTCAAATCTAGTCTCATAATGCTGAGGAATATTCAAGTTTAATTACAAACACGACTTTATCGCTCAACTATGTAGGCCACATCAATATAACATTGGCAGCGACTATTTGGACACCTTTGTGATCACCAGAAATCATCTATAATCAGCTGGTCACCGCTAACTTGAAGCTCCAGCACTTGTTGAGCTAAGATTGAATCGAATGGTCCATAATTGTTTTTAATTGGGAGCGTGGTTATCCATAAAATCTGACATTCCTCTGAGTCGACGGGGCGGCAAGACTCTAGTGAAACAAGGCGCAAGGGGTTAGGAAAACATGATAGTTGTCCTCGAAGTTGTCGGAGATTAAAACTTCTCCTAAAACATGAACTTCGTGAAATCGATGGTCCAACTTCCGACTTCGGGTTATGGGCAGGGTTTTGTGCATTATTGATCCAGTCTAGTAACTCCCATGTCCACCCAGCGTGTTCGTTAAGAACGACAATCCTTTTCTGGTGGAAAATCGATGGGAGACTCGTGGTAGGGGAGAAAGAGCGGCGCGTGACCATGTTCGAAGCTTTTTCTGTGTCTTCCGAGTACTCAACGGACAAATTTTTGGAATGCAAGTGTACTCCTGACCATCCGACCTTTCCACGACTTTTTGGATCGAACTTTTAACACGTGGATATCAGGGGCCTATAAAGACGATGGCATTTTTCGAGCGGGGTTGGCCAACAGAGTCGGCACGATCACCCATCATGTTACTTTCAATTTCCCTTGTGGCTATTGCGAGCTTTTTGTTCCAAGGACACATCGCGTCCGGTGATATTATTGATACGGGTTATGCGAAGTACCTAGGGAATCGAACCTTGCCCAATACCGTGGCATACCTTGGTGTTCCGTATGCTGAACCACCACTTGGCGAACGACGCTTCCGTGCACCTCTACCTCTAAATACAACTCGCATCGCACAGACTGCAAATGGAGCTGCAATAGACGCTAGGAGCTACCCAGATTTCTGCATTCAAGGCACTATTGGACGTTCGTATGATCATTATATTTTCGACAAGCCTTTCCTGACTGACAGTAGAGGGCGATGCTGGAGGAGCTGGTAGTGAAAACTGTTTAAAAGTGAACATATATACACCCGTTGGTGCACGGCGGGGAAGCAATCGTGCGTTTCTGTCGTTCAGCGAGGTTAATAAACTCACGCCTATTTTTAGTTCCTGTTCTCGTGTACATCCACGGGGGAGGTGTGTGTATGATATACTATCTTCTATGGCTCATTAATAAGCTATGACCCCCATTAGGGTACATCTTCGGAAATCCGCGCAACTGGCCATTTGACCATTGGGTTCAGCAGAGCCCAAATGTCGTCATTGTTTCTGTTTATTATCGTTTATCATCTTTTGGTTTCATGTCCGTCCCCGAATTTAGCGACTCAACAATTGGTGATTTTAATGCTGGTTTCCAAGATCAAATCCAAGCATTAAGATGGGTTAAGGAACATATCGCAAGTTTTGGCGGAAACCCTAATAAAGTAACAATCAACGGTGAAAGTGCAGGTGGTAGCTCGGTCGAACTACATCTTGTTGCGAACACTGGCGAAAAACTATTTACTGGTGCTATTGCCCAAAGTGTCTTCCGAACACCATTGCCGACACCCGAGGAACAACAGGTCCAATTTTTCTTTCGTCCTTCTCTCCCCCATAGCTGACATACTTCAAAGCCTCTTTTCCAATTCTATGCTGAACAAGCTGGGTGTGGAACAGGATCTACTGTAACTCAGCTTTCCTGTCTGAGGAGAGCAAGTGTTAGTGCACTTGCTCGTGCACAAGATGGAGCGATGCCACCTGCCTTGTGAGTCAAAATTTCTCCCCTCAACAGCGCCATCTCACCGATTCTATTCAAGCACCGGACCGTATCGGACATTCCACCCTGTCATCGACGGGAAACTATTTACCAATTACCCAACGCAGTCGGTCAATGCTGGAAAATTCGCCCAGGTCCCACTGATGGTCGGGTAAACCCAGATGCCCCAACTCCATTTCCGTGCTTAATTCAATATCTAAGGGCAACAACAAATGAAACCCTCACTGGAGGAGCAGACCTTCCCTCTGCTTGGAGGAACTATTGCCCCTCCATCACCACCGCGGATATTGATGCGCTTCTTGCTGTGAGTTTCTATCCAGAATCAAAATAAATGATTATTCAACACCGAAACATAGCTTTACCCTTCTTCGGCCTTTTCCACAGCCGCACTGCAAATGGAAACTGCGTCAGGCGACCTATCCGTGAGATGCGGTGTGCGTATCAATACTCGGCTCTATATCAACCAACATATATGTACTTATACCATATGTAGAGGACCATCTTGGCAGCCGCCTTTTCTAAACACACTAATGCTTGGACATACCGGTACAACCAACGAAATCCCACAGGTGGAGGGGCCGGCGTTGGGCATGCTGCTGAAAACTGGATGATGTTTCTTGGATCTAACACTGGGTAAGCTTGGTCCGCTTGTCCCAACCCGGCGTTTCTAAATCGCCCGCTGTACTAAATAGAGTTAATGGATCAGCGACATTCACACCGCTGAAACCAGTGGAAGCTTCTTTTGCTTCCGAGTTGATTGCATACTGGCTGTCTTTTGTTCGGGCTGGGAACCCCAATACGTTCAAGCTGCCCCGCTCACCGATCTGGCCGTCATACAGCGTCACTAACAGAAATCGCATCGTATTACAACAGGATCTTGCTGGAACCACAACTCATAGTGGGAGTATTTTGGAGCGCGAAGTGGACCCCGAAACGCAGAGGTGCACAGTAATAGGCAGTCAACCCTCTCAGGAAAACTAGATAACTACTTGGAAGATTTTGATTTTCTAGATTGACAAAAATTTAACCATGGCTTGTTTCAGCTTCCTTCGCTAATGCTATCCGGGATTACTCGTAATGCGAATACCCCAAAATGTGATGGCGCAAAACTAATGTTAAGAATTGCCATATTAGTGGCATTCGTATTTTCCTGTCGCACCATACTCTCTAGTCAAGTGTCGTGATGGAAGTGCGGACATGGTGGCATTAAAATTATGGTGTATAGAACGAAATTACCATATCGGTACTCCTGGATTTCTCCCTGACCCTGAAGCATATAGTTGTATGGCGTGAAGGTGAGTAACAGGTCTCGTGATGTGTGGTCCCAGCCCTAGAATATTTGATTAAATTGAACGAACCAGACCCCACCATGGCGACCATTCCATTTAATTCAACTACAAAGTTGTAACCAGAGCGGGAAAGCTGTCGTTGGAGCTCACTTATTGCTTCCATTTTACAGCTAAAATTATCGACTACAATTACCATAAGCTTCTAAAATGGTCAACACGCAGGGTTCTTCGGACTTGTTCCAAGTCAGACCATTCAATGCATATGTCGATTCAAATCGTTCATCGCGCGGCAAAAGTTGCTGATGAACTTGTAAATCGTAAAGTAGCGCTCTTATTCAGATGTTTAGACGGTGCCAACTTGACTTTGCGCTTTTTCAGAACGCTCCAGAATTCTTCACTTCGAACTTGAAACACATGAAATTTCAACGCGTCCATTTTGATCTAGACTACAGCAAGAATTTTGCCTTATCTTTATCTATTTAGCACTGCTGTAATTTACCTTCTGTGACTATTCTAGGGTCCAGCAAGCGATCCTTCCATACTTCTACTCCAAGTGGATACTCTGGATCGCTCTTGTAATGACTTTTTTTGGACCATCCAAGTAGGTGGACTCACAAAAATGATGTTGATCTCATTCGAAGCTCAAAGTCTTCCAAGTGCGCTGCCGACGCCGACTTGGCTGTCCCCATGGCACAATGCGAACACACTATATCTTGGGAGATATAAAGACCATACAATTATCCCGGCAACTCGCACTTGGTATCGTCCACCATGCGTTTACTACTATCCCTCGGGGTCATCTCTAACTTTATTCTCCAAGTACTCAGTGTGTCCGGACGTGATATTATTGATACGGGCTATGCAAAATACCTTGGAAATAGAACCTATTCGAATGCTGTAGCGTATCTTGGCATTCCGTATGCCGAGCCACCAATTGGTCAACGTCGTTTCCGCGCGCCTCTGCCGCTGAACACAACCCGAATCAAATCAACCCATTATTCTAACGGAGGTGTGATAGATGCTACCAAATATCCAGATTTCTGTATCCAAGGCCCAATTTGTACGACGTTTCATTTTATTTTTTGGAAGTTTCATTTTACTAATTCCCTGAAGCTACGGAACAAGGCGGCGCTGGAAGTGAGGATTGTTTGAAAGTCAACGTATATGCACCTGTTGGAGCTCTCCAAGGAAAAAAATGTGTGTTTCTTTTTTGATGATCTTATAAATTCTCATCACTATGTAGTCCCTGTCCTTGTGTATTTCCATGGAGGAGGTAAGTAAAGTAAAGGTAATTAATAAGTCAATTTATACTCATCTCCTCTTGTGCCTCCTAGGATTTACATTCGGCAATCCGCGTAGCTGGCCTTTCGATCATTGGGTCCAACAAAGTCCCAACGTCATCATCGTCTCTGTTTACTATCGCCTGTCATCATTTGGTTTCATGGCAGTTCCCGAGTTCAAAAACTCTTCTTTGGGTGATTTCAACGCTGGCCTGCAAGATCAAATTCAGGCTTTGAGATGGGTCAATAAATACATTTCAAAGTTTGGTGGCGATCCGAGTAAGGTGACCATCAACGGTCAGAGTGCGGGTGGAAACTCAGTCCAGCTCCATCTCCTTTTTACGGGCGTTCGTGAGAAATTATTCCGTAGCGCCATTGCTCAAAGTGCCCCCCGTAGGCCAGTGCCAACACCAGAACAGCAGAGGGTGATTATACTAGCATATTCGAAGTGTTTTTGCAGCTAATGGAATGCGTAGCCCCTTTTCGACTTCTATGCCCAGAAAGCTGGGTGCGGAACCGGATCTGTTGAAAGAAAATTGGCATGTCTGCGGTCCGCAAGTGTCAGTACCTTGGCTCGCGCACAAGAAGCTTCATTAGCAGCTACATAGTAAGTGAATTGAATTCAAAATTCACCTTCTCCTTTAATCACATGTTGTTAGTACTGCTACCCCATATAAATCCTTCCAACCTATACTCGACGGGGTCATCATTACTGACAGACCAACCCCGGCTTTGAAAGCTGGACATTATGCTCGCGTACCCTTCATCATCGGGTACGTTCCGATCATGGTCATATTAGATCTAGCGAAACACACCATTCATATTGCAGCTCGACAACGAATGAAACTCTCGCTTTTGGGGCAGATATACCTTCGGCTTGGAGAAAATTCTGCCCAGGAATTACTGATAAAGATGTTGATACCCTACTTGCCGTGGGTTTGGATTCGCAATTCTGCTTAATATATTGCTGATACAAAAGTACACAGCTGTATCCTTCATCGGACTTCGTTTCGGAAGCGTTACGACAACAAACCGCAGCTGGCGACTTTTCCTTAAGGTGTACTGTAAGTTATTACTAGTATTTCCGCTCCTGTGTATGTAAAAATGATACCACCGCAGAGGAGTATTATGGCGACCGAGTACTCTAGGAACCTCCCCACCTGGACCTATCGGTATAACCAGCGGGACCGTACTAATCCATCTCTTGGTGTCGAACACGCTGCCGAAAATTGGTTAATGTTCCTTGGATCTAATATCACGTATTTATCCGCCTTCTGTGACCTGAACGTCTTTCGATTAACGCCCCACTAGATTTAATGGAACCGTGTCATTTACAGGACTGACGCCAACCGAGAGCTCGTTTGCCTCAGAGCTAATCGCATACTGGCTTTCTTTTGTCCGTTCAGGGAACCCCAACACCTACAAGCTCGCTCGCTCGCCCGTCTGGAATGGTTATAATGCAACACATAGGAACCGGAACGTGCTGCAGGAAGATCCTGCAGGATCTACCACTCGCAGTGGCATTTTTTTGGAGCATGAAGTAAACCCTGAAACGAAAAGATGTACGGTCGCGGGCTCCCAAACTTCTCAAGAAAACTAGGTACTTAAAAATCTTAAACTCAAAATATAACATTCTCAATTTTCCTAGTAGACATGAAATTGGACACCTTTTTACCATGTTACAAGGCCCAAGACATTGCTAGTCTCACATGACAATTTCTTTCATACATGTAATTTTTGATTTTTGCCTGAATGCCTCCACCTAGGCATTTGCTAGTCCCCTACTTTAATTAGGCCCAACCACTTGCTTGATTTTCCCTTCCTGTCATCGATCCAAACATGGCATTTACTTTTATCCGTGTCTAGATTATTAATTTCTATTGTCAGGTGGCTGCTTTCAATTGCGTTGGCCTTAACTGCGCTCGGTTCTATTTTTTTTTTTTTTTTTTGAATTAAGCGATCCATGGTATCCAGAACTACTTATGGATCGCCGTATACTGAATTGGCGCGTCGGGCCAGTAGAATGTTCTGATTTTCTTCAAGCGTTTAAATGGCACCAGCGCAGATAGACGGTTCTTTCGGATGATTGAGTGATTTGCGAGCTTGACAACAGGGACCCGTGGGAGAATTTGTGAAATGCACGTTGAACGTTTCCCTCATCGACCCCGGTTAGCGCCTGCCAGGGATTATGAATTTCTTTGTTACGGCCTATCGACAACTTCCAGATCCGACGGTGGTTAATTCTCTGGAAAAGATAGATATTTGGAACCCCCTTATACCAACACTCAAAAAAACCCAGGATTCTCCATTTTGAAATCGCCGGCTTGTATTTACTCCTTCAATCTCATTTTCTGCGTGCTCCAACCACAAGTGATAAAAATTCCCTTTCCTCAACTCCAGGTGTACACCCGCACTCGGAATTTCTACGTTTGGAAAA
This sequence comes from Collybia nuda, assembly GCA_015584075.1. Lineage (NCBI taxonomy): Eukaryota > Fungi > Basidiomycota > Agaricomycetes > Agaricales > Clitocybaceae > Collybia > Collybia nuda. The sequence goes on from MU150300.1 coordinate 115,360, forward strand.
CCAGAGTAGGAACGACCCATGATCATGTTCGAAGCTCTGTTTTTACAAGCGGGTTGCCGACGTCGAGTTGACTGTCCTCACGGCATGTTGGTGAAAAATGTGTACACACGGACACTTGGGAACATATAAAAAGGCCTTTCGGTTCGCTCATCATTCCATAACTGATACCATCCGTCATGCATTTATCAATCTCTTTCGTGGTCATCGTCGGTTTTGTCTTTCAGGGGCGTGGCGTATCCGCAGATGATGTTATTGACACGGGTTATGTGAAGTATCAAGGGAACCGCACTTTCTCGAATGCCGTGGCGTATCTTGGGATTCCGTATGCTGAACCACCAACCGGCCAGCGCCGTTTTCGCGCGCCTCTACCATTGAACACAACACGAATCACATTAACACAAGCTATGAACGGGAATGTGGTAGATGCGACAAAGTACCCAGACTTTTGTATTCAAGGCCCGATTGGTACGGCTTTTTACTGTTGATTGACTATTGTTAATTTTGTTTGTAGGTACGGAGCAAGGTGGTGCCGGGAGCGAAGACTGTTTGAAAGTGAATATATACACGCCTGTTGGAGCCCACGAAGGAAGTGACTGTGGGTTTTTTATTGGAAGGACTTATAATTTACACATTCTCATAATCATTTTGTAGTCCCCGTACTTGTATACTTCCATGGAGGAGGTGAGTACATATTCAACGCAAATAATTTCTGCTGATCTCCCCTCTATTTATCAGGATTTACATTTGGAAATCCGCGTAGCTGGCCTTTCGATCATTGGGTCCAGGAAAATCCTAACGTTATAATCGTTTCTGTTTACTACCGACTCTCATCGTTTGGGTTCATGGCAGTTCCTGAGTTTAGAGACTCCTCACTGGGTGATTTCAATGCTGGTTTGCAGGATCAGATCCAAGCTTTAAGATGGGTCAACAAATACATCTCAAGGTTTGGTGGGGATGCGAGCAAGGTGACTATCAACGGTCAGAGTTCGGGTGGAGGCTCTGTTCAACTTCATCTTCTCTTTACGGATATCCGCGAGGCGTTGTTTCGTAGTGCCATCGCTCAAAGTGCCCCTCGTAGGCCAGTGCCGACTCCCGAACAACAGAAGGTACTTCACTCATGTATAGGATTCCCTTTTCGTGGCTGACTGGATGTATAGCCCCTCTTCGATTTCTATGCTCAGAAGGCTGGGTGTGGGGCCGGGTCCGTTGAAACAAAATTGGCGTGTCTGCGGTCTGCGAGTGTCAGCACCTTGGCTCGCGCACAGGAAGCCTCGTTAGCATCTACATAGTAAGTTAATTTATCCTTGAACTTTTTTTAGTTCCTCGATGATGTGTTGCTAGCACCGCAACCCCATATAAATCCTTCCAACCCATCCTTGATGGTGTCATAATCACTAATCACCCGACTCCGGCCTTAAAGGCTGGACATTATGCTCGTATTCCCTTCATCATTGGGTATGTTAAAATCCCAAACATACTATAAATGTGTATAACAAGCGTCACAGGTCAACAACTAACGAAACCCTTGTGGGCGGGCCGGATATCCCTTCGGCTTGGAAGAAATTCTGTCCGGGGATAATCGATGAAGACGTCGATAACCTACTTGCTGTGGGTTAGGAACCACACTCTCTAATAATATATTATTCATACAAAACTCACAGTTATACCCTTCTCCCGACTTCGTTGCGGAAGCGCTGAGGCAGCAAACGGCAGCGGGTGACTTTTCCATAAGGTGTACAGTAAGTGTTCATCCTATATCCCGTCTATTAGGCTAATACTTGCACAGAGAACTATTATGGCGAGCGAATATTCTAAAAATGTCCCTACCTGGACCTATCGCTATAATCAGCGGGACCCTACAAATCCATCCCTGGGGGTCGAACACGCCGCCGAGAATTGGCTGATGTTTCTCGGATCTACCATCTCGTAATTATCGTTTAACCTTTCATCGCCAGCATATCCCTCAAATGGAGTTCACACTAGGTTCAATGGATCTGTAACGTTTACGGGATTGACACCAACTGAGAACTCCTTTGCTTCAGAACTGATTGCCTACTGGCTCTCCTTCGTCCGCACAGGAAACCCTAATACCCACAAGCTCTCTCGCTCACCCGTCTGGAACGGTTACAATGAGACTCTCAGATATCGGAACGTGTTACAGCAGGACCCTGCAGGATCTACTACTCGTACTGGTATCTTCCTGGAACAGGAAGTGAATCTAGAAATAGAAAGATGTACAGTTGCAGGCTCTCAAACTTCACAAGAAAACTAAGTAAGCAGAAACGTATGGAAGATATACATTATTCTAACCTTTTTTAGTGGTCACCTAGTTGGATTGATTTTTATTCATTCATCATCTTCACGTGTGAGCTTGTATTTTTATGGTAGGCACCGTTCGTGTCGCGTGGCTCCGAGGTTGTGACATTGTCTCGCGTGGTTTTTTTTTTTTTGGCCTGGCTTATTTGGCAAATGTCCCCGATTATAATAACATCGACTCTTCCTTGGCATTGTGCCTAGCCACCCGTCCACGAACTTGTTCCTATCACCAACGATCCCCATTTACTAAATTCTCCTTCTCCGACGAGCGACCTCACTAACTTTTTTTTTCTCTTGTCCCGATTTCTTATGAGCCCAAATTCGGATGGGGAAGACGCGGCCCAGGCCGAGAACACGATGAACAGACAGTCCGAGGTACTCGCTAGACGCATCAAATTGAACTCAGTTCAAGTTTAGCCAATCTATAATTTATGTCCAATCGGCGCTAGAACCGAGTTGAAGGCTGTTGAAGGTGGTGAATTCAGTCTCTCGTTATCGTTCTAGAAATTATGACGATATGTAAGTTTTTGACCACGATTGTGTTACGAAATTTGAGTCTAATTTTGGGAACATAACCTCTTAAATCCAGCTCCTGCTTATACAACAAGAGCCCGTTAGACCCTACCATTATCGGAGTGGCAGAAGGCTGTTCTTTAGGAAGTTTGAGTACACTCGCCAACACCTGACGATCAAATACATTATCACCATCTATCGCCTTTCAGCATTCAGAATTGGACTGTCTTTCTAGATCATTCGCATCAGATTAATTTCATTTTTTCAGGGTGAGCTTTTCTTACACTAGTTCCCTAACATACGAAGCCCATCTTCTTGCACTGTGAATAGATCGTAAATTACTGATTTCGATAATCAAATATGCTTAGGATAACGTTGAAAGCGCAACCTGTGCGGGGACAAATAAGAAATGTTGATTTTGGTCCAAAGATACACGCTCGAGGTACAAGTTCGAAGGGGCACAATATACTTTCAATTTTCCAAGGACCGGAACTTCGGGACGCAATTATGATTTCCCGTAAGGCCTTGTCATGAATTCGGTGAAGTTTGGTGTAACCATCATCGGTCGTCCTTGGATACTCGATAATTTATTGCATCCACGAGATTTTTGCCAAGCTCGTTTTTCCAGGAAAAATATAAAATCATGGCTAGACGATCTGTTCAAATTCCAGCTTGTTCAATCTACCATCTCTTTCTCGTCCTTTTTTGCCTTCGCCTCAGCGTAGGATAGCCATTCCTTTTCTCCACTTTCGTTTAATTCCAATGGCACGTCATGCCGTGAAAGCGCTTGCCCTTCTCTCAGCAATATCTTCTGCCAATGCATATTGGCTTATGGGAATCGGTACACAACCCTCTTCAAACCTTCACACCACTCCATCCTGACCTATTTTTCTCTAATAGAAAATTTCATCACAACCGAACGCCTCGATCCAATCGTCTCTCCTGGCGGCGTCTCGGGACATGTGCATTCAGGTGCGCGACTACATTGTCTGCCAGATATTTCACTTAATGATGTGCCGTAAAGTTCTCGGTGGTAGTAATTTTAGATCAACCACCAATACTGCGATGCTTCGAGAGAGCGAATGTACCTCAATTCCTATTGCAGAGGATAAATCAAGTTACTGGTTTCCCGTACGCTTATTATTCTTGTCTCCGGACATGAGTTAATTCTAATATATAACTTTAGCATCTCTATTTCCAGTAGGCTCCTAAATCTGTTAGTGTTGGAATCTTGTTTTTATATAGTTTTTAGATGGGCCAATGGCAGTTTTACCAGTCTTAACGGAGGCGCCGTGATGTATGTCCCTTCATCTATTCTGGACAAAGGCTATTATCTTATTGAATATTTCTAGCTGTAAGTTCGAATTACAACTGATGTTGTGGCAAGCTCATTAGGTGATTTCCAAGACTATTTCTTCGACGATAAACCAGGCACGACCACCGAATTCCCGGACAACGTTCGTCAACCTTCATTGAATCATAATGACATGTTCGAGTTTAACTGATTTACTTTATAGTTCCGCATGATTTCTGGTGTGTTCGAGTCGATGCGATGATTATAGTAAATAGGTTTGATTCTGATGGCCCTCTTCCAACAGGCAATCCCACTGTCCGTTCATATGATCCCAAGAGTCACGAGCAATCCGCTGTGACTTTCTTATGCTTGGACTTTAATGGCGTTACTACTGAACACAACAGCCTTCCCCTTAAGGCTTGCCCCTCTGGGATTCGTGCTCAAATTGTTCGTGCTCGTTCCGCCTTGGTTTCTCGTAATCTCATCATCTTTCTGCGACTTTTTAGAACTTCCAGAGCTGCTGGGATGGAAAGGTACGAGTATATACTCTTACCCCATTGCTCGTTTGCTCACCGGTACGCTCTAGAACGTTGACTCCCCTGATCATAAATCCCATGTCGCATACCGCTCCGAAGGTGCAGATAAAGGTTCATGCAAAGATCCCAAATTCCCGGTCACTCTCCCGCGAATTTTCATCGAAGTTAGTTATGCCATACAAGTCCAGGAATTTTTGCTCACAGCTATCCGTTCCAGCTCTATTGGGGCTCAAATGAGTATGATAAATATAGATCCCAGGCAATGAATACGACCCAACCATTTGTGTATGTCCCTGTTCCAATCTCTTATACGTGCGCTGAATATGACGTTTTTGATCAGTTACTCTTACGGAGATCGCACTGGATATGGAAACCACGCTGGTGGGTTCTTTACATATGAATCCACAGGCCCGCCTGATCCGAATCTATAGATTTCATCAACGGATGGGACAAAGGAGTTTTGCAGAAGGCTATAGATGGCTGCACATGCAACATCTACGGTGATGTGAGTATCTTCTGTCTTTGAAAAATTTCCCCACTAACCGCGGAGAGTAGCCGAATTGCTGTGCGCAGAAAGGAATTTTTACCTTGACTAAGGGCAAGAAGTGTCGCATTACCAGGACAGTCGACGAAGTCGGTATGTGACATTCCCCTTAGGCCTCAGCACTCGTTATTTCATACTCACACTGTTATCAAGTTACCGGTACCATCCCCAGATTGCCTGGTAATAACCCAGTTCAGGAAGAGGGCCCAAGGGCAACTATGTATCAAGATCTTATAACCCCTGGCATCCTATCCCCTGTTTACGTTTATACATCGGGAAATCCGCCTCCTCCAGGAAAGCTCGTGACGCCACCGTCTACCGCTGTGAATTCTCTAGCTCCCTCCCCTTCTGTCATTGCAACTAGCCAGATCGAGTCATCCACTGTCGTGATCCCCGGATCGTCCTCCGCACCCGTTACATCAGCCTCTGCCTCCACCAAGCCTCCAGCAACGACAGAAACAGCATCAGCATCAACAGTCACTTCGGCGCGAGGAAGCCCCCCTGCTGTATCACCTACCACTATCGCTGTGTCAAAGTCCTCGTCCCGGCTCGGAACGGTTACACCACCAGAGCAAACCCCTACTATCACCAAAGTGAACTCTCCAGCCGTTTCGGCCACTATCGTCCCGTCCTCCCATGTGGGCGGCGTGACTTCTCGTGTTATAAACCCCAGCTCTTCTCCATCTAGTATGGCAACATCAAGTCAGACCAAGGAGTATATCTACAGGACAGTCACGGTTACGGTTACGCGGTCTGCTGAGAACGTGGAGAAGACTTGCGTTGAACGCCCTAGACAAAACCTTCACAAAGGCTACCGCCATAAAAACCTCAATCGCATCCATCATAGCCACAACGCATAACCAAGTTCATACTATCCATACCAGCGTTCCTTGTGTTTGAATTTCATCCTGTCTTTATCAGCCCTACATGTAGGATGCGCTTGCCACCAGTTGGCAACTTATCAGTTGATGCTCCATGAGGCTAGCCTTGGGAGTAGATTAACATTTTACTTCTTTTCTCCATCCCTTGGTTACTACTGGTAGTGTTAGGGGTTACTAGCGAAGATGTCCTGTTTATAATTACAAGGCAATCAAGGCTTACTTTCATCGGAACGCTTGATTGAATAAATTGCCTACGATAGGTCCGCATGTATGTAGCTATCATTCTGGAAAAATCCCGGCCTCCACCATGACTAATACAGGTACTGCCCAGGAATATCAATAATCATGATATATAAAATGTATGGGAATGGCCCACTATAAATTCGTCGTTTTGCAAGTCAGTAAGGTCGTCAAATGCTTTCTCTCCGATGATTTGCAAACCACTCCCACTTGTTCGTTCTTTTGCCCGAGCGAGTCTCGCTTCCTCCGCAGTGAGCATTGAGTAGTCGACGAGTTTAGCTTCTACAATTTACGGAACATTTGACTAGACCTTTGAGTCGAGAAAGATAACATACGTTTTCCAGCTACAACGCGGCGTCGTTCATTGCGCTTATTGAGATATGACAAGTACGTAACGGTCATGCATACAACCACCGTTGCAGTGGAGAAGCAAGCCAGGAGCGTCGTAAGTCCTGAGTAGACAAGGTCAACACGTCGTTCATTTATATCAATCGAAAGAATGTACCTTTTCGAAATTCTGGACCTTCCCCCGGCGAGAAGAGCAGCGGGCCGACCTTTTCAAAATTTCAGATTTTGATATGGAAGGAAAAGAGAGTATATACGATATTTCCGCTGATGCTTCCCATCATCATAAAAGCTGTTGTCTGTTGGTTGTGTAAGTTGATAGCAAAAAAAATGAAATGCTTAACACTTCCCGTGGCCTTCTTCGTATGCCCTGCAACGTTCGACGATTGCCAGTTCATAATGATCGGCATATTGGCGCTATAAGCTGCCAATATATAATATGCTATAAGGAGGGCACCGTGGTTCTGCGGGCTCCGGTCGAGCTTGTACAACATGCCTAGTAGGAAAATCTTCTGGTCAGATAGGTGTAGCATTCCCTAACCTTCGCAACAAACCTGACCCAACAATGCAAGGGACAAGCACAGTTAGGAGAACGACTGATTTTAAGCGGAAACTGTGAGCCGCCCACTGCAATTAACAGGGCTTCAGAATTTTAGAACCCATAGACGGCTAGTAGGCATACAAATGCTGTGAATATCGAGATGACTTGTAGTGCACCGAACGGGATATTTAATAACATCACGGTATAGCTAGTGATCTTATTAGTGGGTAATTCGAGGGTGATGTAAAGTTTGGGGCTACCTGTCATAACCAAACCCCTGAAGAATCATTGGACCAAATGAAGTGATACCTCCTGCAGGAACCGCGACGAGAAACAATAATATTGTCCAACACCAACTTTTTGGGTCCGTAATCATCTCGACAGCTTGTGCGACTTTAAAAACCTTTGTCTCCAGTCCTTGTTGGTTGGCACGAAGACGCTGAAACATATTGGATAAATGGTGTCAGGGTCAGCTTACCCTACTCTTACCTCAATGGCGATCGTCTTTTCTTCTTCAGACAGGAAAGGACTGTTTGTTGGGTTATCCGGAAAAACAAAAAAACTGTTACACCAAACCGTTAGTATCAGAAGGAGAGCCCCGAGAGGTATTGACCTGAATACCCCCACCAAAAACGTCAACAATCCAAGAGATAGGAATACGAGCTGATAGGAATGAAGAATATGCGACTTGATATGACCTAAGCCATACATTATGAGGCTCCCAAGGACATTACCCCAACCGTTGTTCGAATACCATACTGGATGGGTTTACATAAGGGCATGTAGTGAAGGTCATGGGGTAAGCTTACTGGCAAGACGAAACCCCTGCTCCTGTCTCCGATACCAGATCTGGCCGATGAGGATGAAAGAAGCCGTGATCGACGTTTCGAGTCCTCCGAGCTATTTATATGCCGAGCATTAAAAAGACATTGTGGATCCGAAAGGAGGAATCCATACGAAAAATCGCGCGATCAAGAGACCTTTGAAATTACTAGCTGCGGCCATACTCGCCAGAGTTATACCCCAACACGTCACGATGAATGGGACAAATATTGAGAGTCGAAACGTGACAAGGAGATAAGACGACAGTGGTTGAAGAGTCAATTGGGCAATGCTTGAGCGTCGTTAAGAGGAGACTGGTGCACAAAATATGCACGCACTCACTAGACGATTGAACCAAGGATGGAATACTGGTTTCCGACCAAGTGAGTATCGCGCGCAATCCCGAACACTGAGCTAAATGCAAGTGTTTGTTTATCCATAACTATAGAATTAGATCAACAAAGCGATTTGAAATGCATAATGACCCTCAAACCCACATTGTAAGAAGTAAATAAGAGTCATGATAGGCATTAAACTAAGAGGTAGGTGATCAGAAGCTTATTTAGTACAAGCAAACAAGACATTACCAAATATCTATCTTCCTGAGAACTCGAGAGTTATCTTCTTCCGTAATTAGGTCGTATGTATCGGTTCCATCGGCGTTCCCTTTGTTAATATATTTCTTCTCGTCGAGTTGTTCGCTCTCCTGCTTAGCGTCATCATGGTCTGACTTTGCAATAGGCACGGTCTTCTCCATGGTACAAGCCTTGGCGCTCATCGAAGTAGTTGGAATGAAGGGTTTAAACAGCCTTACGGAAAGTATGAGGGTTGTTGGGTTGTGAACTGTCCGTCATAGTTATAAAGGCGTCGTTGAAAGACCTCGGCCAGAAGTCAGCCGAACGTTCACGCAGAGGATAGGCTATCGCGGGGAGGTGGAGAAGCTTCGCCGCACGATGCTTGGCAGTGTCAGGCCTTCAAAGGAGTAAGTATTTGGCTTCTGAGTAGAAGAAGTAGAAGGGATACGGAATGCCACAAGTATGACTGTAGCCCTTGGAGTTAGAAGCCGACAGAATGCTGGTATAGTAATGGGTTGGTGGTACGAAGACTGAGTGACAACCGGCTCCACGCCATTCGCTCGATTTATGTATTACCTGGACAAGAGTATACATGTAAATTCCAGTTCCCGGGATGGAAGGTCTTGAATCTGAGTGAGCACAAAATCTTGAATAACGTTTGGCGTGTGATTGGATGTGAAAACGGAGAGTGTGCTCAAAGCTTTTGCAGAGCTCGTGTGGACTGGGCCACTACGGCAATGCAGTCCTGGTGGTAAGTGTTCTCGGGGCCACACTGTGGGACCCTTGGGGACCTCTGTGGAAGTTCTCGAGCCTTCTAAACTCTACAGCCCCAAACGCCAAACCAAGCCGCCCCCGTTGTTGCCGAGACATCATAAAACGTTTGGAGCCCCAAGGTTAAAGCCATATGACATAGGCGCGTTTAGACGCGCTTGCCAGGGAAAGGGGTGATTTTTGATATATAGAGGGACGAGTGCCTTCTTCCGTTGTGTACCTACGGGGGCATCGGACCTAAGTGAGAGCGGAACCTGTAGGCCGCATGGTTGTACCCGAGTATCCATCTGGACCTTAAGAACACAATAGGGTCAGTGGTTCGTTAGACCCCTAAGTAGAGATGCGCCAAAGTCCCGGTGTGCCTTCAGTAGGTGATTTTGGCAAATTGACAGATCGTAAACGGGACCAGTTTCGAACTTGGGCTACTTTTGGGTCTTTCTAGGCAATTGTCACATTAATGTCATCTCGCGCTTTCTTCTACGTGTAAATATAACTTGCAGCTAATATACTGTTGGGGCATCATGGGCGATATTAGTGCTAGAGTCTTGGTGAGGATTACGCTCACTGTCGTGGAGATCTTATTTGGACTAGTGGCGGTTGGTAAACAAATACTGACATTCCGATTTTTTTTTTCGTTCTTCTTGCTCTCGCCAACAAGGACCGGTTCAGGGAACTATCAGAATGGAGCCATCTGTGCGTTTCAATGAGATTTATTTTACACAACGTCAGTTCACGGAGCCGCAGATAGGGATCAAATGTTTTGAATCGGTCAATGCAAGGACTTTGGTCAAATCACCGACGGGGCAAGTTGAACCTGAATTCGCCTGCATCCCCAGGAAATTCCCCGATTCAGACCCCTAAAAACGAAGAAACAGCACAGTCGACACCAGCTTTACTAGATCCTGCAGATATATCTATACCACCTACACCCACATTACCTGATGGGGGAGCGTCTGATCCACAATCGTCTACTCTCAACGGGAAACGAAAAGTGCGCTCATCGCGATTGGCCGATCCAAGCAGCAAGCGAACAAAAGTGTCCTCGTCATCTGGGGCAGGGGCTGGTAGTGGAGGCGCCATCGCCAAGGACCATACACCACCCACGACCCGGTTAGCAGATCTAGGCGGTGTCGATGCGTGCGTGGAAAAGATGTTGGAACTTATTGCGATGCCTTTGTGTCATCCCGAAGTTTATCTACATACGGGCGTCCAACCTCCTCGTGGTGTCTTGCTTCACGGACCCCCAGGGTGCGGAAAGACACTTTTAGCGAACGCTATGGCAGGAGTATGTATATTTCACTGATACCCCATGAATAGCTGGTTAATTTATTATAGGAACTTGGCGTACCTTTTATCAACATCTCGGCACCCTCTATTGTTTCTGGGATGTCGGGAGAGTCCGAAAAGACACTGCGAGACACTTTTGAGGAAGCGAAGGTTTGTTGTTAACAAAAATTTAAATCATCAACTCATGGATCTATAGCGTGTAGCCCCATGTCTATTATTCATCGATGAGATAGATGCAATTACTCCTAAACGAGAAAGTGCACAACGAGAGATGGAAAGGAGGATTGTCGCCCAATTTCTTACTTGCATGGATGGTAATGTTATTCATCTAGCCTTTCGGTTTTTGGGCTCATCCAATGCTTAGATATGTCATGGGATAAAACAGACAACAAACCTGTCATCGTCATGGGGGCCACCAACAGACCCGACTCACTTGACGCAGCTCTTCGAAGAGCAGGGAGGTTTGACCATGAGATTAGTATGGGTGTACCAGATGAAGAGGCGCGCGCCAAGTCAGTCAGAGCGTGTTAATGTTTATAATATTGGCTAATATACGAATCCAGAATTCTCGAGGTATTATGCTCCAAGCTACGACTAGAGGGCGATTTCGACTTCACCCACCTCGCAAAAGCCACACCGGGCTATGTGGGAGCCGACTTATCTGCATTGACGGGTGCAGCAGGTATTATCGCAGTAAAGCGAATATTCAAACAACTCTCGGACGGAACGTTGATCCTCCCTGATGCTATCCCAGAACCCACAGTGCCAGCGACCCAAGACCAAGATGTCTCCATGATCATAGACCCTCCACTTCCCGAACCACCACAAAAACAACTACAACCCTCATCTACCCCAAAATTCACACCGTTTGCCGACATGGCACTCTCCGCCTCTCCTGGCTCAATTGCCCATTTTCTCAATGCACATCCGGACCCACTAACAGAAGCACAGCTGGCACCCATTTGTATAACCTCCTCGGATTTTATGCTTGCTCTAAAGCAGGTTCAGCCTTCCTCTAAGCGCGAGGGCTTCGCAACTGTTCCTGATGTTACGTGGGCAGATATTGGTGCATTGCATGGAACGAGGGAAGAGCTCCATATGGCTATTGTCCAACCCATCAAGCGACCGGAACTCTTCAGTGCTGTAGGGATTGAAGCCGCATGCGGTGTCCTACTCTGGGGTCCACCCGGTTGTGGTAAAACGCTACTGGCGAAAGCCGTTGCCAACGAATCTAAAGCCAACTTTATTAGTGTCAAAGGGCCAGAGTTGCTTAACAAAGTATGGTCTTTTCATAAATTGTACTTCATATAAACTAATTCATTTCACTCTAGTACGTAGGAGAAAGTGAGAGGGCAGTGAGACAAGTCTTCTCAAGGGCACGCGCTTCATCCCCCTGTGTAATCTTCTTCGATGAGTTGGATGCACTTGTACCTCGGCGAGATGATGGCATGGTATGTTCCCAATCATCATCACATTCTACAAACCACCACTCATACAGAACTCCAGTCTGAATCCTCCGCCCGTGTTGTCAATACCCTTCTTACCGAACTTGATGGACTAGACGCCCGGAAAAGCGTATACGTCATCGCAGCCACGAATAGGCCCGACATGATAGACCCTGCGATGGTGCGCCCTGGGCGGCTAGATAAGCTCCTATACGTCGACCTCCCCACTGCAGATGAACGTGCCGAAATTGTGCGCACGATGACAAGGAAGGTGCCCCTCGGAGATACCGGAGATGAGTCGCTCGGCGAAGTTAAGGAGGCTGTAGAGGCTATGGTTCGGGAACGGTGTGATGGGTACAGTGGTGCAGACTTGGCTGCGTTGGTCAGAGAGGCGGGCGTTATGGCGTTGAAGCGAACTTTAGGGGCGTTGGACGAGATGGACGAAGGCACGTCTACGGGAGGGCCGAGAGTTATCGTGTATATCGCCGACTTTGCGAAGGCGTTGGATAAGGTTACGCCTAGCGTCAGTGTTGCTCAGCGGCGAAGGTACGAGGCATTGAGATCCAAGTTTGCGGGGCTACCCGTGCGAAGTGGGAAAGATGAGGAAGATAAGAGGGTTGATGATAAAATTGTCCGCTAAGACCGTGCTTGAATCTGAAAAAAATATAGTACATTGCATTAGAAGCTATCTTCTGTATAACAGGCTAAGAGTATGCTGTAAGGCTCTACATCATTGCTAATCCTAGAGTTGATGATGATGATTCACAACATTCCGATACCCCAACACAGCGACGAAAAACAACATAGGTTCAGCAGTGCGGCTCGGATATCACCATCAAGTTGTAATGACAGACTGCAATATGCGTCGACTTATCTCCAGCGTCCTGCAAGAGATTTTTAGTATCAAGGAACACGAAGAGAACCCAAAGATCAGGGGAACAAATAAATTTAAGTTGATAAATAATCCTGGGGATACTACCTACCAAGCAAAACAGAAAGACTCAAGAGGTGTCTGGTATTGGTTGTACTATTCCATCTCGTATAATTCATTTCTTACGTCGCGGGGTATGGAACCGCGCTTGAAAACGCCCTGTTACCTCCAGGCATCACTCCCTTAGTGGTCCTACCTGCAGGTCCTGAAATTGGGGCTCTTATCGGACCTACTTGTCAATACACAAGGGTTTACAGGCCGAGCGATTCTTCAACTCATTCAATTCTATAACTTTCATTTAGGATACGACAAGACGACGCCTTAACGAAACGGTTAAATTGGCTCACGATGGATATTCAAACTGAATCTTCAAATTAGCAAAGGCAAGATCGTGTAACTATATGCGATTGTTGAGAGTGGTGGGGTCTAACTTTTTTCTTTTATAATACTGGAGTGGTTTGAGAATGGTTATATTTCATCTGTAAAAGCATTTTTTCTTGTACTTAGGAAATGGCTCCTGTCAAAAACGAATGTATATTGGCAACAACAAGATAGGTACTTCTCTTTCATCAAAACCACCGCCTTGATGTAATTGTGTGTTACGTTGGCGGGTATTGGCACATTGCACAAGGTTATTCTCGATTTATGCTCACGTTTTCCACGTTAGTATATAAGAGAACCAAGGGTGCAGACCTTTTCAATGAGTTAAATGTACTCGTGCCGCAACGATACGACAACATGGTATGCCTTAAAGCGCATGCATCATCGCAGCGGGCGTGTCGAGACTGTGCCCACAACGGTTTGGGAGTAATGTGATAGGTAGAGTGGGAAAGATCGGACCGCGTAGGTGGAAGGCGGGTATTATGCTGTTGAAGTGAATGATACAGAAGATAACAGGGTTAAGGATGAGGCCGTCAGCTAAAGCCACTTTGGATCTTAAAAAAATGCGGTACATGGAGCCGAAGCCGCCTTACGCAGTATAGGCTGAGATCATAGGTCGCCTACTTTCTTAACGCCCACTATGACACGTTCGTTGCGTCTCCAGAACTCTACCAGAACCTCCGCCAGCCGGGTCGGGTCATCCTCGATGCAGTGTCAATTGACTTAGATAAAGAAGATTAAAAACAGGTATTACCTCTTGGACCATGTGCCCTACCCCAGGAATTACCACCAATTGAAATTTCCCCTGCATCTGACCGATCATGAGTTCATTATCCAGGCGTTCTGTACCCGCGAGGACAAGCAAGCGGGCCGTCCGTGAGGCCAGGAACTGTTTAGATAAACCTTGGAACCAACCTTTTCGATGATGTATTAAAATAGGGACGAACAGCATTGTATAAAGACTTACTCAGCCAGTATGGCGCGGTCGATCTCAGGGGTGTACGCCACTTGTAGGGTAGTACTGGGGAGGTCTCCATTTTAATTATTGATGGAATTGATACACGAGCCGAGGTTGGGTTTCGGATGGTTTTGGTTGAGACACTATTCCAAAATGTAAGGTCACCTGGGAAAAAATCGTAGAGCCTGAAACGTACTGCCATTCTATTACGTCCTCAATGGTGTCAAATCCATCAGGTCTTGCGTTAAGGAGACTATGCATATGTGGCAAAGCATCAACGGCAGAACCTGATGAGAGACAATTAGTTAAAATTAGAGAAATCGAGAAGTCGAACCTTCTACAACGTCGATGACGGCCACACCTGTCACTCGATACTTCCGCTCAAGCAGAATTGGACTGCTGCGCACCATAACTGATCCTCCCATACTATGTCCAATTAACTGACATGGTTTTTCAAAAACTCGGCTGAGATGACAAGGGTGAACGCGTACCAGAAGGGTAGGGGCTGCTGCAGGATCTGGATAAATTGTTTGCATAAGGGCACAGAAGTCATCAACGAGAACTTCAATCGACAGATCTTCATCTTCAGTGGCCTCAGTTGAAGAAGTCTTGCCTAAAGAAAATCAGCGCCTGTACGGTTGGCTTGGAAAGCACTCACCATGGCGCCGAGCATCTATGGCCAAAACACCGCACTCGCCCTTAGTTGTGTCCGAGATCTCCTTCGCAAAACACGCAAAACTCAGCCCCGAATATCCCGCCCCATGATGACAGATCATAACCGTCCCTTTTTCAACTGCTGGAGGGGTATAGTAGATTCTAAAATCCAGCTTACGCGTGGGGGCCGCGACTTGCGCAGCTTGAGCGAAGAAAGATGAGGCGGAGATGGGAGAGAAATTGGCATTAGGTGTGCGATTTAGTGTCTTCCGTGGGTGCTTGGTTGGCCTTTGAGCTCGCAATTCAATATTGTGGGCCTGGAGAGGTCACTGAATTCGACTTGCATCGCTGGTGGTCCCATACCGCTACCAGGCAATGAACCGATAGAATCAGCTGCCTCCTCGCTTTCATCGTCTTCATCTTCGTCACCCGGCGGTAAGTCAGGTAGCTTGGCTATTCGCGCGCTCAACGCTGATCGATATAGATCTGACATTTATGAAAATTCAGAGATGATTGATATATGAATTCACTCGTGGTTTTGAAATGAAAGGTCACGGTTCAGAATTGGTGAAGATCACGCTCAGTACACTTCGATCATTGGTGGAAACAGCCGAGAGGTGAATCGGGCGACTCGGACCGGAAGCGGAAATTGCTTTTTCATCATTTACCACCACTACCTCCCTTGCTCTCTTCAAATGGCGCTCCCTCGGAAACGACTCGGGAAACTTGGGGTTAATGGATTGTCACTCGCGGTTCATTATGGAGCTTTTCACGTTCTCATCATTCCAGAACGATATACAACCATCCGTCTGTGACCGCTTTCCAAAGAAATGGACGTGATGGATTGAAGGCCGGGACTTACTCTTGTAAAAAGCATTGAGTCCACCTTTCATATACTTCTCTAAATGAATGTCGGCCCTGTATTGTATTTCACGGATAGTTACATGGAAAGGTGGTGCGGGCGGCTCAGCTGAAGCAAAATGGCCTCAGATATTCGCCGCATGGCCCAAGCCTGAACGATGCTACCCTTATCGGACATGAGATCCCTTTGTGCGAAGCTTGACGTATTTCGAACCGCATAATTAATCCGGCCCTCAAAATTACTCCGCATTCCAAGATCACAGGGGTAGCGAGAACGCCTCATGATTTACTTAAATACCTTGAGGATATCTCGGCCTTCCTGGATACAAACTACAATGTCCTTTAAATTTGTTCTTGAATGGTCTACACCGATGCTCGTGCCTGCTGCTGTAGTAGGCCTTGTCACTATTGTGTTTGGCTTGATTATATGGTCAACCGCCCCAGAGAATATCCCTGATCTTCCTGGTCCACGAGGCTGGCCCATCGTTGGAAGCCTTTTCCAGCGCGGCTCCGATTCTGCTGACACATACCATCGCTGGAGTAAAATTTACGGGCCTGTTTTTAGAGTTCGGCTGGGGTACAAGTGGGTGGTTGTTATAAATAGTGCAGATGCTGCGGACGAACTTTTAGCAAGTTCTGCATATGCAGCTGTTTTTCAGTCACGGCCAGTTGTAAGTGATTTGAAACAATGGGGTGAAGGCATTGATTAACATTATCCAAGCCGTATTCGATGAGGAAACTGTGGGACCAAACATCACACAAAACAATTACTATCGGTTCTTCACCGTACGATGATCTTCTGAAAGGCAAACGACGCCTTTCAATTGCATCCGTCAGTCCTGCTGCTTCTAAAAGGTAGGTACAAACGACTTTATATCTGTCATATCATCAATCCTTCCAGTTATGAGAACATAATCCACCGATCTACCCAGAACTTTGTACGCGACCTCAATAACGCGATGAAGCGTGGTGGGCCGATCGACCCCTCTCCGATCTTCTTTAAAAATTCTGCATGTCTCGCTATTGGTATTTTCTTTGGGACATCTATTGATGAAGCTTCGCATCTATTCGACGACATTCCATATCCTATGAAACGAATGGCCCAGTATGTCTCCAGACCGCACTCATGCCTTCTTTGTTTAATAACGTCAGATAGAATCCGCGATATCAATGGCAAAGCCAAGGACTACCTTCCATTCTTACGCATTTTTCCTAGCGGAGAGATTTTCAGGCAAGCAGTCGCTGTCGCCCAATACAGAAACGACAAATTCACAGGGTTACTCGATAAATGCCGCCAACGATTTGCAGCCGGAACAGCGGAGCCATGCGCAGCTGTAACTATCATGAAAGATCACAAAACTGAGTTGACGGACGAAGCACTCACGAGTGTTTCAAATTCAATGGTATCCTCTGGACTTGGTCAGTTGCGTTAGCCGTGAAAGACTTTTAGCTTGACTAAGAAGTAGGTTTTTTTAAGAATCTCATATGCCAAATTTACTACTGTGGTCACTTGGTCTTCTCGCTTCCAATAAATCAATTCAGGAGAAGTGTTATCAAGCGGTCGTTCGCCGAGCAGCACTCCACGATTCCGTCGATTTCGAAAAAGATCGCGACGATTATTTGATGGCTTTTGTGAAAGAAGCCGGGCGTTATTTCACAACTCTACGACTTTCGGTTGCCCGCGAAACAATTGGAAAAGACTGTGTTTGGCAGGGTCATTACATCCCAAAGGGCACAACAGTCTGGTGCAATTCACATGCCATCAATCGAGGTAGGTGATCAAACTCCTTGAGGCCGTCTCAGCGCTGATATTTGCATTAGATGAGAGTCGCTTCCAACTTCCAGAGAGTTTCATTCCCGAGCGATATATGAACGGCCCCGAAGCAGAACGGTCTATGCCGCATTATAGCTTTGGGATAGGGCGCAGGTGCGTTCTCTATATTAGGAGCACCCCTCCTATGCCTAAATAAAGGTCTCTCATAGAATGTGTCCCGCGACGATTCTTGTGCACAAGGAAAATTATGCTATTTTCCAAACTATCCTTACTCATTATTCTGTCGAACTCTTCGATGGTGAAAGGGAGTTTGACCCAGTTCGTGGGTGTGCTGACAGCCGCCAATTCAGCCAAGGGCCTAAGCCATATAGAATCAAACTGGAGGTCAGGGATTCTAAAAAGCTGGAGACTTTCTTGAAGACGACATTTTGAGGGGAGGAGGTTGTCAAAATGAAATTTAAATATAAAATACCTCGATATGTGTCCTCTTAACTTTGTGACTATGTGCGGAGGTTGTAAGAATAGTGGCTACCTAAATTTGGTCTCGTAAACTCGCGAGGGAAACCAAATTCAAGTTTAGGCTTTGCGAGCGCATCATGAAAAGACGTCGTCTGTTACGTGTTTCGTTCTCCAAGAGCTTACAGGGTCCGTGCGACTCTCAGTTAGAAAGCACATAAAGACGAACCTCACCTTGGGCCTTCACTTCTTTCATTCCTACTTTTCATTTGTCACGGTTCGTCTACCAAAAAATCCACTCACCTCCCATGCTCTCTCCCCTACGTGTCTTGGTACAGTATCGCTTCTCCGTCAAACATAACTCCCGTCTCAAATTGGCGCGTTCCGAAGATTCTGATTGTACGTCTCATTCTCACATGTCCCCACTTCAAAAGAAACGCGTCGCGCCTTAAGACGTGGCCTGTCACGTGATCAAACCACTCAGGGTTTTCAGAATCCTCCTTTGGACCATGAAAATCTTATTTTATAGTTTTGTAGCAAATGGGACTTTAAATCCATACTTTATGTCGTCTAATAAGCGTCCTTACAAAGCCTGTTGAAATATAGGGAACCAATGGAGTTCTTTTTTTTTTTGTTTTGGAATTGTCGGGATCGGAAGCTCCTTCCGAATAGCCTTCTGAGGTCCAAATCGCACAATTCTAATTTCTTGCCACGACCATTTCCGTAAACGATGATGAAGAATATCCATTATTTCCGGCATTGATTATTAGCCACAAAGCACAACATTCCCTCAAGTGAGTAGGCTCCATATTTGATAGTTGTTTAAATATCCAATCATCACTATCTCACAACTAGCACATGTCCTTAAACATCCTTCCGTCAGTGGAATCCCAAGCGTTTCGCGCTAATTTAGCACAACTTGTATCACCTCTTCGACGCGTACGACCTCGTGTACCATTCTACGACCTCGCAGCACATCGTATACCAACGCTATGGGGGTTGTACAGGGGTTTATTGCGCGAGGCGCCAACGGATGACGTGCGTTGTTGTAATCTGGATGTGTATGACTTAGGATGGAAGCTGACCTCGAAGTAGATACTATTTCGCATCAAGGGATTATTTCGGAAACACCAGCACCTCACAGGTACTACCAGGACAATAAAGCAGTTGTCATTAGGTTACAAAGTTCGTATAGAACTTCATGGCGTCAATCACCCTTTAACGTCCTACAGTATCTCGATGCCTTCAAACGAGCTAACGAAGGAGACGAAAAGCTTCGAGCTATTCTCCTCCGCTACTCTCAGTTCATAGCCCATAAACGAGAAAAAGCATATTGGAAGCAACTGGCCCTGAACGAAGTCGCATGGCAGACAAGACTTCGAAATCGGCCCATTCTCACTGGAGGTTACATGCGACCATCAGCCTCAAATGGACCTCTTCCCAGAATGAAACCCCAACCGCATCTCATCACAAGTATGATCCTCAAACGACGAAGGGCAAAGGTACGCCGGGTCGCGCGCCTCGCTCAATTACGGGAGACTTTCAACTTTCTTCGGGGTGAAATAAAGTCCGAGCGTGAATTAGTGAGGCTGGTCGGGGATACCCACCCTTTTGATCCAGTCTTTGCAAACTCGTATGCTGAATGGGGTGCGTCTGTGTTTTATTTTTTTCGGTACGCCTTGGTCACAGAGCAGCGAACCCAGTGGAGCCCATAGACAATGCAAGATCCGAAATACAGGAGGCCTTTGCCCGTACAGACGAGATGGCTGAAACGCCATATCCACCAGAGATGCTCGAACGTATCAAGCAAGCACAACTCGAAAAACTTGCCAATAAAACCAGAGAGCGAGAACGCGAAAGACGGGGTGAGATTCTGCGGCGTACAATATCGCGGCAGAACGCAGGACCACCTGCACCTGTATTGGCGAAGATGACCCCCGAGCAACGGAAGATGGACAAGGTCGCCAGGAGTGTTAGCGAGGTCGGGTACGTGGCACAGGTCAAACGGAAGCTGGGGTTTAAGTTGCGGGATCCAAATGCATGGAAGAAGGAGAATGGGAGTCCAGAGAATAAGAAGGCTTTGGATCGTATAGCGAGGGACATCATGTGGGAGAACCTGAAACGTCAACGCGTCAAGGCCGACGTCTCAAATTCTCAAGTGTAGGAACCTAAACCAAAGATCTTGGTATACAAACCACGACCATCGGGTGGACGTGCAACGCAGCCACTATCGAGGAGCAACATTATTCTGTATTGGCTTCGCGCCGGCACTTTGTGACACTCTATTTCAGGTTAATCTCGCTCGTTGGGGTATACCACCACCTTGATTATCCTCTACGGACTATGTTGCAGTAGGTAGTCGGTTGCCAATATCTTCGATAACAAAACCTAGTATCAGGCACGACATGTCACACAATGATCCTATAGGGTCCAATACCAATGGTACAACTGAGAAAACTCCTAAGCTTTTGAAAATCACTCTGACATGAACATAGAAACGCATAGATTCAATAAAGAATATCGTGTGGGAACTCTGTCTCCATCTTTCGACCTTGCCATCGCCCCAACTCCGGGTCGAATTCGGTATCCGCGGAGTATTCAAGTAATTGCACTTTTCATCACGACTGGGGTTCAATTGTGGGATACATAAGTATGGCTGGTTTATCACGACCACGACGACGATCGAACCACTATTTTAAATTTAGACGTGATTTGATCGATCATAACCTTTTTTTTTTTTTTGCCTCTGTACCCGAGTCGTTCCGGCCAACCAAACCCATTCCTCCATTTCACGGTTTCAACTTCAGCATTGCCATGTATGTCGCCATAGGTCGTCGCAGCTCAGTGCTCAGTTATGACACAATATCACCCAACGTGTTATGTGCCTGAAATAAATGGGTCGAGGAGCCGGATCTTGTCTCCAACAACCAACCGGTCAAGCGCAATCCTCCGCGACGCGTCCCGGACATACTGGATTGATCACTATTGATCGCCTCGGGGAGTCATATTGGAGATCAAAAATTCGCCAAGTCAAAATTTGTGGCCGAGCCACATGGAACCCAAGATTTCACAGTTTTCGCCAGAAGTCGTCATTCTGGTGCCATTCTACCCAACTCGCTAAACAAACGATGTCCAACGCGAAAGAGCTCAAAAAGGGCACCGGGTTCTTCGACACATTCACTTGCTTTGAACCTTGATCATCGGAAACGGACCAGCCCTCGTCCTCGCCGACATTTTTGACGATGTCAAGTTCCAACAGTCACGACATACATGGATATCCCAAGGACAAAAAATTCGTGGACTCGGTCGAAATTTCTGTGGATGTAGATGAAGTCGTAAATCCCAACCGGCGCCAAATTGGCCTATTTTCTGCTGTGTTCATTATCTTCAACCGGATTATTGGCACTGGGTGCGTTTCCATTATTTTCCTGCAAGGCAACAAACAACTGAGTTCTGTGCCTTGCCCAGTGTATTTGCAACACCGAGTAGTATTCTGGGCCTAAGTGGAAGTGTTGGCTTGTCCCTGTATGTGGATCCAAGCTCGGGCCCGTGTTCGCTTCCTCATCATCATCTCTAGATTTATGTGGGTTATCGGCGCTATTATCGCCGCCGCTGGTATGCAAGTGTACATCGTATGGGGATCAGTATGTGCACACATTGCTGCTTTTTTGTAAATTTCTGATTCCTTACCTGTTCAATAGGCTGTGCCCAAAAATGGGGGTGAAAAGAACTACCTCGAATATCTTTTCCGGAAACCGAAATTCCTCATTACGTCTGTATTTGCTGCCAACGGCATCCTCCTAGGTGGGTAATATGCATATATTTTTAACAACGTTTGTGTATTCACCTTTTGTGTAGCATGGGCAGCTGGAAACTCACTTGTTTTCGGTGAATACATTCTCCGAGCAGCCAACAAGGAACCTGGACGATGGACCCTGCGCCTCGTTGGGTTTGCTTGCATCACTTTCGCTATGCTGCTCCATGGAACTGCTCTCAAATGGGGTCTTCGCCTGCAAAATTTCCTTGGCATTGTCAAGATCGGTATCCTAATTTTTGTCATTATCACGGGTTTTGTAGCCCTCGGAGGTCACATGAAAATCGAAAAACCGCGTAATTTTGAAAATGCTTTCGAGGGTACGACAGCTAGCGCGTCATCATTCTGCCTCAGCCTCTACAATGTGAGTTGGTCGTTAAGTATTATGGGATCTAATCTCACAATGCTCTAGGTCATCTGGTCATACATTGGTTTCAGTAACGTTAATTATGCACTGGCAGAAGTAAAGAACCCAAAACGTACCATCCGGATTGCCGGTCCCCTTGCTATCGGCGTTGTCACAATCCTGTACATGTTGGCAAACATTGCTTATTTCGCTGGTGCTTCGAAAGAAGAGATCACTGGTTCTGGCCGTCTTGTTGCTGCCCTTCTGTTCAGGAATGTTTATGGCCCCAGGGCGGAGCGTGCTCTTTCTGCGATCGTCGCGTTATCTGCGCTCGGGAATGTCTTATCAGTGGTGCGTGCTTTTGAAGTCCGGGTGTAGATCTCCTTGTTGATTTTCCCTAGATATTTTCACAAGGTCGCGTTAATCAAGAGCTTGGGAGAGAAGGTATCCTCCCATTCAGCAAATTCTGGGGATCCAATCGACCCTTCAACGCTCCGTTGGCGGGCCTTGCTCTCCGTATGTGTATTGTTGTTTGAGAGGCGTTCTATCCACTGATCTCTTCCATCACAGACTGGATTATTTGTTTAATTGTCATTTTTGCCCTCCCTCCAGGCGATGCCTATAATTTCGTGATCAATGTCGTAAGTTAAACACCCATTTTCATCATCAAACGCATGTTCACGATGTAAAACCACAGATTTCTTACCCTCTATCTGTTATCAACGCATCCATCTCATTCGGGATCATATACCTCGCATTCCGACCTCGTCCAGATTGGCCCAGAGTCGGTATCCCAGGACTAATAGCCTCTGCTTTCTTCGGCGCTGCGAACGTTTTCCTCTTCATCGTGCCTTTGACGAAACCACCTCCAGGTGGCGAGCCCTACATTGATCTACCATACTGGACGCACGCTGTGGCTGGTTGGGCAGTGTTTGGTCTTGGATTCTTTTACTGGGTGCTATGGGCTCAGGTACTACCCAGAATCGGGCGGTATAGACTCGCGCGTTCCGAGGAGGTCGGAAAAGACGGGCTTACTCGCCACACATTCAAAAGGATACCCTTATAATCATGACCCCTAGACTTATTGCAGTTCTCCCCCCTCTCGCATACTCTTCACGCACTCACCACGATAATTGTAGAATAGTAATGATGTTACCCCTGTTTTGTGTTATACCTGATATATAATTTTCCGATAAACACGGGATGCTAGTTAGTTGAAACGTGATTATTCTTGGACCAGCAACCGCAGTCTTCGACTCAACCGTAACCCGTCAACGTTCAACACCGCAATCAAGTACAGCGAACCTTATCCAATTCCCAGCAGTAGGCCCTGTGATATAAAGGATTTACACACCGGCGGCGACTTCCCGGGCCGGGTCCTCTATAAAGGCGCGTATAAGTACTTGAACGAACAACAAAACCTACAGCTTTGGTTTATAGAAGGATGTCCGTTGGTGACCAAAAAGATGGGATTCCCCGTTATACCGGTATTGGGAAGGGCCTATATCTCAGCCTAGCGCAAAGTAGTGAAAGTGGACGTAACACGGAATCTCAGGAGCAACCAACGCCAACGTACGAACCATATTTTGTTGGGAGAATTGTGAAAAGCACTTTGACCAATCCATTCTACTCATAAAATGCAGGCTTATCTTGATATTTGGCTGGAGTGCGTAACTCCGCACCCCCGACGAGTTAACCTCTCACATTGACCCGTTTTTAGTGGGGGCCAAGCTCCCTCATCTCCGCAAATACACCGCGGTATATGAAGAACGCTTTCCAGGAGCCACGAAGATATTGATTCAATGCGAAGCATCTTTCTTCTGGAGCCGGGAGAGCACAAGGGTATGCTGCATATTTGTCCATCTGCTCGTAGATTTTGCGTCGCTGATGTTTTTACAGCAAGCAAACCTCGCTCCAGTTGTCGAGGTTCTACGTTCATTAGGTTATATATCGCCTCGTCCGCAGGTAGACTCTGGGACATCTTCAATGTCCCTTTTGGGGCCCCGTGTACTAGTGCACGCATTTTCTAATGGTAATGACCCCCCTTTCCTATGTGTGACGCATCATTTATCGGCCCCTTCCCTCTCAGGTGGATGCTCCCAACTCTTATGCCTCGGAAGAATCCTCGAGAAAAAGATGGCTAAAACGACACCTTCGCCCGCCCTCGCAAGCGCCATCATCTTCGATTCTTGCCCGGGCATCGGTAACCTGGAGAGTTCGAAACGTGCTTTCACAGGCTTGATCCGCAACCCCATCATTCGCGCGATAGGCAACTTCATAATGACCGTCATTTATATATATTCGAAACTCATGAAGAGGCTCTTTGCAAAGAAGGACATGGCGCAAGTTCTGAGAGCGGCGTTGCATAATCCGCGGCTGTTACCTTGGGTTTGCAAGTATACACCACGTTTGTATATCTATTCAAGAAAGGATGAATTGGTCCCTTTCACCGAGGTGGAAAAACACGCACAGGAGGCAGAGGTTGCTGGATTCAATGTTATGCAAGAGAAGTTCGAGGATACTGCTCATGTTGCACATGCAAGAACGGAACCGGAGCGGTACTGGGGAGCAGTAGATAGGGTATGGTTCGAGGCTTGCAAAAAGGAGGAGGCACGCTCAGAGTAGGGCGATGATGAAAATATCTATAAGTTTATACATTGGAAATCTATACCCATCCTTAATGATAGACTTAGTTTATTACAGGCCCATGAAAGTTCTCCGTATACATTAGAGATTATAAGGCTTAACACGTCGATAACATTTCGGCTTTGGATCCAGCCATTCGGACTCGTTGTCTTGGTTTGGCCACTTTACGCCTGTTTGGGTTTGGGGGTCGCGATGAGGGGGGTTGCTTGGTCGCAAGAACGGCCATGTTGGAAGGTAGCACATTTCCTATATGGGCTTCTTTTAGGGGCGGAAAAGATCACGTTGTGAAGAATGCATACCTCAAAACTACAGGCAGGCCTGCATTTAACCCAGACACTCCAATCCAACCAGCCCATGAGCGAATCTATCTCATCTCTCCACCTCGCCACCATATTATTGATATCCTTTGCAGGTAGGGGCGTAGAGGGATGGTAAGGTTCGACCGGGTCAATCCCTGTCATAACACCTTCTGCCCATAGACGGACAACGACACGACATATCTCTTTAGTAGTACCACGCACGGCATCGAGGATGAGTTTTTCGGATGGCGTTAATCGAGAAGATATAGCATGATTGGTAGTGAAAAGAGTAGTGTGAGTCGTCGCGCAATGCTTGAATACTGGAGTGGCCCATGAAATATTTGCTCTGCTATCGGAGTCGGGAGGTGGTGAACTTGAAAAAAGTATGTAAGGGGTTAGCATCGTCCTTAGTTGGAATTGCGCGCTTCGAAGTTTTTTCAACTGCACTGATGGCGATCCATCTGAGGTATCATTGACAAAATATTGTATCAACTCCAACCGATCGGCAAATCGCTGAGTGATGACCCTCAAAAGGGTACTCCAGTCGACGCCGCTACTGGGCTCTGTTGTGTTTCCAAGAACTTCCCGCAGCCGATTGATTACGGAGGTGCGATCTGAAGAGGACATGCCTTTAATGCGGTGAGTAAGTCTGTGCTTTCCGTAGCGCCGGGGCACGAGGCTTGGGACAAGTGAACTGTCGTAAAAAGATACCAAGCGGGTGAGATCAAGGCGTATCCTTGCTTCTCCTGGATATTGATTGTGCCACGCGCCAGATTCGATGACCGTGACCCACAATGAAGGGAAGTGGTCTCCGGCATTAACTATCGTTGAGTTTGCGGGGGTTGGAATCTCGGTGACCAGGTTGAGGTGGGACACTTGTTCGACTCCGGCAGTAAAATCGCACAACATGATTTCGCTTGAGAGATAGAAGTGTCAATGACAACTTTTCTGCCACGCAGAGTAAAACGACGCACAAATCCATTTCCATTCTGTGTATGCCGTCGGATTAGACAAAAGTCCACCATGTAGAGTAGTTGGATCACACCTTACGAATCCATCCAGCCCAAACTCGCGTCCCCAATCGCACAACTCGTTGATCCTTCGTACCTCTTCATAAATAGGTTCCCGCGTCACCTTTCCCCACAGCAACATATCCTGGCTGTCCATGGGGCCGCCCTCCATTTTCCCCGCACTGCTTCCATCAAAATAAAGGACATTGAGGGGTCGTGTTGTCATTAAAGTGAGCTGCCAGCATCCAACATCTTCCCGGCCCCGGCAAAAATGGTAAGAGTGCTCTGGGTCTGTTGCAACCCAATCGGGTGTTGTCGGGATTTCTTGATTTCTCGACCCAAAGTACAAGAGGGTCCCTTGTGGAACAGTCCCCGGAACGATGGTATGTCCTATGTTTAAATATCAATTCCATAGGCGCTGAATGTCCAAGAAGATGAGGACTCACATACCGTTACGATAACGCGTATTCGCCCACTGCTGCAGTAGACCGCTCACTGTGCTGAACACCAGATGGCTGGTTGAGTTGGAAGGTTCTCGAGCACCTATCAGACTTAGATCGAACTCCCAGGTTTCCTCTTCAAAATTGGTCGTCGCCGGGAATGACTGCTCGGACTGTCGGATAGGTATCTGGCTCGCCCATACTACTGACGACGCTGTGAAACACAAAAAGAATGGCGTCAATGCACGCATTTGTTGGGGAAATTTATGGTTCTCCTCACCTCATGCCCATTGCCCACATGCAATATGTAATATCTCCGTTGCGAAGTCTCTCAGGAACCGGAAGGCTTGGAAATTATTAAAAGTAAAATAAAAAAAAACCATTCAGTCCCTTAGAGGCCCTGGGACTGTTTCCAGCGTATTAGGATATATGTGTTCCATAGGAAGTAATGCAGACCCAGAGGAGGGGAGAAAGGGGTTCGATGATTTTCAGGGTTGCCTGAATTTCGCAACTGCCAACTTTGATTTCACACTCTGACCACCATCATTCCGTTTTCATAATTGTTGTTTATTGTACAATGCACACTCTTAATCCTCCTTCTATCGACGAGAATAATCCTCTGTACTGTCCTGCTGTGTCCGCAACCGCATATATAAGCTCCATCCGCCTCCACCTTCTTCAAAATTGTACTGCTGCACCCAAGAACAGAAAAAACCAACATATCGTATCCTTCGCTACTATATTGGACAAAGGGCTACTTTCGAGTGACAGTGAAGACGAAAACGATATCTTTCCACCTCGATCTCTGATCCGTTTCCCATCGCCAAGCTCCAGTGATGAAGATACCACAACGACGACTTTTCGGAACTCAATACCAGCTTGGGAACGATTCAATAAAGATTCTGAATTATATAATGCGGACGACGAATGGGTTGGGATGAGAAACATTCCCATCGTACCTCGACACCAGCAAAAGAACTCGAAGCGAAAACGTTCACCTTTCAGTGACATTAATGGTCCGTCAAAGTTCGCGAGATCTATTCAGTCTGTCCATGATAGCTCTTTCGATATTATGGTTCGACGCGAAAGCTTGGTCTACTCTGTTCCTGGATCGGCAAAAAAAAGATATGGCCTTGCTCGATCAGGTGAAACACGCTCTTATCGCAAGACTCCGTTACTGGAGAAGAGCAAGACTGCGCTATTAGCCAGGATTAGGACCCTCGAAGGTACCTTTGGTTTCGTTAAAATGTATCTGATTAAGCGTCTGTCCACGATTCGCAGACGATCTCTATGGACCCCCTACAGGCACCGAGTCTCCCCGCGGCATCAAGTCCTTAATCGAACGTCTGGATGAAGCTATGCCTGGAATTCGGTTAAAGGAACGTCTCTTGAAATTGGATAACCTGTGCCATCAAAAAATCGTCGACTTTTTGGCCGACAGCGGTACGTTGTACTAAATGCTATCCAGATCCATTTTGTCTAGCAGAAAAACACTGGCTGAGCATCAACAGGATATCTTAACACCCGTGTCGTCACACTCCTCCGCACATCAGAAATCCAGCGTATCGCACTTACAGAGTCCCTTCTTGACGAAGACGGACTAAATCTTTGTGGTAGGGACGTTCTGGCTGGTACACTCCTTACCACAAATGCGACAAGATATTTCGTTAACTAGACCTACTAGTTTTTGGAAAACCCAATAGCTTCCTATTTCTTTCCGAGCTTTTTCTTAGTGACACCCGACTCGAAGATTTCGACATCATACATATTCATCATCTCCCGAAGTTAACAACGCTGTTATTAAATAACACCTCAATATCGAATGAAGCGTACTTTCCTGTCATCATCCTGTTTATCTGCGTTCTAATCCATTATGTAGAGTTTTCCTGTTGATCCCTCTCAAGCGCTCCCTCACCCAGCTTTCAGTTGCTACCAACCCTGATATCAATGATGACGCCATACCCGCCATCCTTCTTCTCTCTAAGCTCTCTTTTGTTTCCATTCTTGACACAAACATCGGCATGCCTGGTATCCGCCGACTGGCAAGGACTATCTACGAGGAGGATCGCATCATCGACATTGAAATCCCCTCCGTGTGTGAACGTTATATCGACCGTAAGAAAGATCCCCTTCTTGCTTGCACATATCCCTGACCAACACGTTTCTTATATAGATATGCACAAGAAATACCTGCTCTACCCGCTTCCTCCGTTGATTGTCAATCCAAAAGTTTGTCCCCATCTTTCTGTGGCCGCATTGCAACGGAACCTAGCTGCCCATGCTATGGCGAATTCAGACATTATGGCGGTTGGGAACAAAGCAGAAATGGCGGAGCGCTTGAAGAACTTGTTAGAGTTGCGAAAGGCGGACATGCTAGTGAAGGACATGATTTTGGGCATAGATCCCGATGGAGAAGATGTATAAATTCCCTTTTTTCGTTGTTACACATCGCTATCGTTGTAATTGTTCTCTTTTAGTTTAAGCATTTTGAAGCCCCTTTGCCGCAGTAGAGTCGTTCATTCAAATAAGTCGTACAGGTTTCAAATGCTGTGCCGTACATATATAAGGATTATGAATTGCGCACCTTGTCGCCAATTAACTATTTTCAAAATACTCGCTTACCTTAACACTACTCGCGATTTCTGGGGATATACACCAGGCAATCGAGTACATTCTTAATTTTGAGATAAAACGGGTCTTCTGAGTTGAAAGATACATTCATTCGAAAACAGTACATCATAACCGGCAATTCTCTATTGGATGGAAAGACGAAAGATTGGTGCTACTTTGTCAGGGTATAATAATAAAAAAGGGTGCAACTTCTAAAACATATGTAGCTTGGAGCCATGTAGTATGGTAATCTGCCATGCGAACCAATCCTCGTGGGCAGACGACAAGTCAGGGCGGTACCATTGAAGACGTCGTCTAAACCCTCCGCCATACTACCTCGAAAGGGGATGTCATAAAGTAATAGGTCTACTCCCAGGGGTGCCCCCACCGAAATCCACCGCATCGAGATTGGCTCCCAAATGTGTTATGTTATAACCGCTCGCCCAGAGATAATGAGCTTAGCGCTCAAGACATCCCCAAAATCTTCGTCATTCGAAGTATGTGGTGATTCAATGTCATCCGCGTCCGAAATCAATTGCGATATGACCTCCGCTGCGCCACTTGCGTTAAGGACGCGCGCAATGGCAAGGTGGAGGTTACAGAAGAACGGGAGAGGGCCGGAACCGCCTTGACCTCCGCCGAACAGGATTGGGTCGCCGTTTCGCAGGGGCGTGAGACTGTATCCCAGATCATCGTCGGGTATGCTCCTGAAGAAGTATTTGACCTGGTGTAAGTACGGGTGTCAGTGCATTGCGCCGCCGGTGTGATGGTGCACGTGACACGGACCTTGCCTGCATCGTTAACAGAAGCTTCGATGCCCCACTCACCACGATGATATGCGGCAGCGGCATTGGCTTCAATATTCACTGTATTACCTATTCCGCGCACATGTTGTATTATAGCGCTCCGAGCTCCTGGACCAGCGAGGGCTGTTATGATTTTCAGCGTATCCTACGGGTAAGAATAGTGTTTGCGTGGTAGCTCGTCAATATATGGAGATACTGACCTTCTCGCGCGCAGCCTCCGGCAATACATGAGTTAATGCTGGCTTATATTCTCCACGCCCGAAAAACGGGACCTTTGTCACTGGGCAAGTTGTGCCATCCCGTTTGAGCACCTACAAGTACTTAGCAAGCTATCTGTGTATTTTCTTCGTAACATACCGACAATTCCAGATGTTTTCGTTTTTCTTCTTCCTGAGCCGCCCTGCCTCTGATTCTGAATGCTGCACGTTTGAACTCTTTGGTGTACATGACTAATTCTCAACCATAAGATGTTGTCGGAGGATTCACAAGAGCTCGATACGTACACGCGATCCCAAGGTGGGTGAAGAGCTCAGCAGCTAGTTCAAAGATGGGTGTAAAGTCTATCTCATCCTGGTTAACCCCGTCATACAATAATGAATCAAGCTCGGACTGCTCCAAAGACGAATCCAAGTTTTCAAGTTCCTTTACTGTCATATGAGATCGTTGAGTTTCCACAACGTATCAGACATAATATGATCCTCACTATTGTCCATCAGCCTCGGGTGGCATTGCCCCAAAGTGTACCAAAACCGCTCGCTCAAAGTCCCCCCTAATAACTCCGACTCTGCGATGAAACCAGCCAAGAGGTTCCGGGAGGCATCCTTGAACGTTTCTCCATTCCTAATGCGCTCCGACTCTCGGAAACCGGGAAGAGCAGGCCAATCCCATGATTCCGCTCCGCTCAGAACTGCCTGCGCATACTTGTCCATCCCCCCGCAATGTATATGGTGGTTGCGGGAATAGACCGCTGGGATATGCTGATGCACGTGTGAATACTTTAAATCAGAGTGGCCAGAACCCATCTCGGGGAGCTTCCTGCTTGCGACGTCGGCACAGATGTCCCACGCGCTACGCCGTTTGGTCAGGTGCTGGGGTTTCAATTGGACATCGGTAGTCATTCTCTGTATCTTCGAAGACTATATACTTCACACACTTCTGATATTCCCCCTGGGCTGTTTG
This sequence comes from Collybia nuda, assembly GCA_015584075.1. Lineage (NCBI taxonomy): Eukaryota > Fungi > Basidiomycota > Agaricomycetes > Agaricales > Clitocybaceae > Collybia > Collybia nuda. The sequence goes on from MU150300.1 coordinate 146,635, forward strand.
AGACGGGGTGGGGATCAATTGGAAGGGACATTGGGCGACATCGTTGGATCTTTGATAATTTTGGGGGTGTTTGTCGGAAGAATGAAGGAAAATCGTATTGAATACCCCGTTCCTCCAGCACCAACTTTTGCGTCGTTCAGACCCATCGGCTCGTCGTGGAGATTTTTGCCCACGACATCCATGGCGGAGGCAAGGCGGTCGTTTTTTCGTCTCGTTTAGTGACACGTGTGGGTCGTAAATCTTGGAATTAAATCCGGGCGTTGAACATGGTAGTTTTTCATCCTATACTTGAAGCGTCACAAGAATATTGTTCATTGAGGGTAAAAGGGAAGAATGGTCTTCATGAAGGGGTGAATGGCGCCAAGTCTGCCAAGTTGTGGTCTCGATCATGATCGCGACCGCACTCAACGTGGCTGTCAATAAAATCTTAATTCTACCTATCACCCACAACAACTCCTGGAATGGCTAAGCTCGCTATATTCATATGAGGGAAGCTTCTTCAAATGCGGTATATCACGCTGGTCCTGAGAAGATTAGAAATAAAACGTCAATAAACGACACTTCCGACTCGGTTGATCACGATGCAGTGAGAACTCGGATTGCTTTCAATGATTTCCGCGCTGTAATGCCATTGGGGCGAGGTACAGCGAGAACTATTCACCACCTTATCTTCCTGCATGCCAGGCGCCTGCCAGCTAGAACTGTTCCCCCATGTTTGAGGATATTCTTGCAGAACGACCGGTACCGGGAGCACTTCATCCGTCCTTGAGTGTTCTTCGGGGGGCGGTCATCCAATGCCGACGTGACCAGCACGGTCGGGAACAGCTTACTACCCTCATTTTTTACTGTCAGACCCTCGTTCTTGAAGCGGAGCGCCTACTCAGGCTGGGCGCAACGCCCTCTTTGGTGGTCGACCTCGTCAGTATCGAGAGGTCCGTCTATGCTCTTCGTTATCCAAATAGTCCTTTGCTAATTTACGTCATTTCTCAAGGGCTTGCAATGCCGTGAAGGATTATTTGAATTTTTTCTACAATTCACTCGCATGGATACTATTGCATCATCAGCTTAGGCTACGTTCCTTGATTAGGGCGGAGGATGCATTGGTGGAGGCATATGGAGCGAACAAGGTGAGCTCAAGCAACCCACTCTCAAATGCTTGATTCATTCTAGTCCCTAGATTGATACGGGGAGTTTCCAAATAGATCTCATTGAAGCAGTACAGCAAGATTACAAAACCCTGGATAACCACCTTCGAGACGCAGCTGATGACGGGGAGAATCTTATGAACGTCCTCCAGGCAAATGGTTACGACAGACGGCCTGCCAAAGAGGTCCTTGTTGCGTTTACAAAGGTATCATTTTAGCGCGTCATCAGTTCGATATAGGGACTGATCTTTTTTTCAAGGCCATAAACACAGGAGAACCATCTGGAATCGACGAAGCGCCGGAACTAGAAATAATACGTACTGTGGCAGCAACGTTACAGCGCCACTTCGATCGGTCCTCGGAATTACCACCGTGGAGCCTCACAAGCTTCGAGGTGGATTTCAATGATAGTGCCGTTATTGGTCGTGGTGCGTATGGGCGGATTGTCAAAGGGAAATGGAAAGACCAGGTAGGCCCAAACGAAGCATGTATAGAGCCCTGTACTGATTTAGCTACTTAGGTTGTTGCAGTAAAGGAAATGAGCTCTCGTATGTCAAATGATAGGGCTTTTGAGGTAAGTTTGGATTATCGGGATTATGAATTGCGTTCATGTCTGCATCTAGTCAATCAGGCATGAGGTACAAGTGTGGTGGGTCAAGAATTACTTGGATTAGACTCAGCCTCATGTAATGATTCCAGGTCGCGACTCAGCCACTCAAACGTCTTAAAGTTTCACGGTGCTTGTTTGGAGTCCACCAAGGCAGGTTAACTACGTTCAAATAGTACTTTTACTAACTTGTATGAATATATCAACAGCCTTTCATTGTCAGCACGTTATGTAAAAACGGCAATGCCCTTTCTTTCCTTAGAGCTTCTCCTCACAGCAGCCGACTTCATATTGTACGTTAAGTTCATTCGACTTAGGGTAAATTTCCAATTACATCATACAGCTTCATGATATATCTGTGGGAATGGTGTACCTTCACAGTCAAGGCGTGATCCACGCTGACCTCAAGGCTGTGAGTTCAATTATGTTCGCTTTTCCCATGGTCTCATCATATCATTTTTCCAGTCGAATATTCTAATTGGGGACAACGGCGAAGCTCTTATCACGGACTTTGGCTTGTCAACTGTCCAAGACCAAGTATCTTCGTCTATCAGCGTGACCAGGATATCTTCTGATAGGGTCGGGGGAACCTTAAGATGGATGGCCCCGGAAGTTCTCGAAGGAAAGGGTCTAAACAAGCCTGCCGATGTTTACGGGTTCGCTCTTATTGCATGGGAGTTCTTTATCGGTGGAGCTGTCCCCTTCGCAAGCGTAGACGACGATGGGCTCTTCAAGGCGCTTATTCTAAAAGGTGAGAGGCCGGAACGTCCCCAGAAAATGGACGACGGAACCTGGAAGATGGTCACGGAATGCTGGGAATCGGATCCATACGAGAGGCCTGACTTCGCCACTGTCGAAAGGACCCTAACGAAGCTCATAAATCGGCCTGGCGAGTGTTATATTGTTAAGGAAACACTGTATTTACCCTGATGACCTCGGTGCATGTCAGATACCGACAAGACACGAAATACACCAAATCTTGATCGTGCAATCGAATCGCGAAAGCCTATAATCAAAGTCGATACCACCCCTTCCAAACACAACAAGAGTGATGAGAATAGTATGTTTGTACCTTTTACCAACTTAGCGTAACTCAAATCATTTTTAGCTCGAACGTCGAGCTCGGGATCAGGCGCTAAAAGTGGGATGTCAAATCTCACGGCTACAACTGATACAAGCCCGTCGTTCTTCAAGGGACTGACGAATTTATTTCGGTCGCCAAAGTCTGCTACTTTTCCGAAATCCCCTGGTGGTTCTCTAGGTCGATTTCTTCACCTGCTTGTATCTTCTCCACTGACACTGAGATTAAGAGTCAAATAAAATGAGCAGTGAAAATACTCTCATGGCATATGCACAAACTATACCTTCGCTATCCCGGATCGTGGCCCAGTCATCTTCTACGTCCTACCGCATGAATGTAACACTCTCATTTCTATACAATGTTTCGTTGACGGGTAAGCAGTTCTAATCTATATAAACCCTGTTGGTATCCCCCATCTAATCTCGAAACAAACCTCAGCGGATGGCGTTTCGGATATTCTTGCAGAAACGGTCCTCCTGCCAGCTGTGATATCACGGCTCTTACTTCCAGAACAATTGGAGAGCGAAAAGTACTTGATACTTGGTCTCATGGCCAATCTTGCTTGTCGTGGTAAGGTCGAATTTTCCATAGTGTCACTTCTCTCATGCGTGTTTTAGGTGACGCAAGGAAGGCTTTACTAATTCAAACTAATATTATATCTATTCTAATTTTATCGCTGGCTCCTTCTCTATCATTACCTGTACAAGAACATGCAACAAGATGCATATATAATCTATCTACAAACAGTGTGTTATGACAGTGCCACTTCTTGATATGTACTGACGATTTCCTTAGCTGATAGTCACCGATTTATCGTTGCAGAAAAACGACTCTTAAATATTTTTGCACGCCTCCTTTCGAAAGGAGCCTCTGCCAATCATGTCACAAACATACTTGGGTGTTTAACAAATCTTTCTCACAAAGGTACGCATGATGGTGGCACTCAATGTTTTGTATGGTTTATCCGACGTGTTTTTTCTATAGAAATGGGACGGGTGGAAATACTGTCGAATTTCGAGGTTATTAAAGGCCTCATCCAAACCATCAGTTCCAACGTTGGCAGTAGATCCAGAGAGCAAGCCCTCATGTGTTTAGGAAATCTGTCCGTCGAAGGTTCGTCGTCTTAATTTTATGGAAGTGGACTCACCGGCTCACTCGAAACCCAGATCAAGGAGTGCGAATTTTGCTCTCTCATCAACACCTGATATCTTCCCTTTCTATTTGCCTCTCACACTCGCCGAGTGGTCCTGTAACGTCGCAGACGTTGCGATGTCTGCGTAACCTATCAACAGCAGGTCTGTAACGATTTTCACATTTTGGAGCTGACCCTAATATCTACCCCCGATAGCAACAAGTCACGGGGACGTCCTTCGCCAACCTCGTATTTTGTTGACACTCTCGGAGGTGTTATCGACCAGAGAACCTTCCAATCAACAGCGGTACACTCTACATATGTTGAGCCATCTTGTATCCTCAGGTGTGTTCATGTACGTAGCTTTGCGCAGTTATGGTGCCTAACGATACACCAGAGGGTGGGAAACTTTGGCTTCGCGAGGAAAAGAAAAATCTGCAGTGGTTTGCAGACAATGGGTCTGCGGAAGAAAGGGCCTATGCTAGTCACTGCTTAAGTGCTGTTCAGCATGATGAATAAAGGGTTGAATTTTTTGATTTCATCTCTTGTATCATTCTATTTTCGGGCTATTTTTTGTTGGATTTGGGTGGAAGCATGGATTTTATTTTAAATTTCTGGATTCTGGCCTGTAAACCTTTTCTATTTCATTGCGTTCCGAGGGGTCTCGATTTTTGAAAGATTATTGGAACATGTTGTAATTTACATGACATAGTACAATTTACGTTGGATAGTTACAGTTTGCCTGTTGAGAGCATTAGATATTGAGTAACAATGATCGATCAATCCCAGTCGCTTTTCTTGCGATTATTCTTGATTTCACTCCGATGAGATTTCTCCAACTTTCTGCGTGCTTTCTGTATCCGCTCGAGGGCCTCGACTCGTTTCTTCTGCTCTGGACTGGGCTCGGTTTTGATCGGGGCCGATGAAGTAGCAAGGACAATATCATGAAGCTGTAAGCTATCTCTGTTATTGTATACACAATTAGAACGGGATGGGTCCTACTTTAGAAAGACAGTCCTCGACGTTTTCATGCTGTGACCGGTATACACTTGACATAATCAAGATAGAATTCGTGGAAGCGGCGTAATGAGGCTAATTCCTACATGTGTCAAAGTATCATCCAAATCATAATAATCCTGGACTGACATTGTTTTTGAGATGTGGTTGAGCCCAAGCAGGGATCCATACTGAGTCGATAGGGCACCTCAATGTCGCCTTTGTATTGACTTTATTAACATGCTGGACATTCAATATATACTTTAGTATACAACCCTTGAAACAATCATAATACAGACAGACCTGACCACCAGGTCCAGAGCTTCTTGAAAATGACAACTCAACCGATCCTCGTGGGATTGTCTCCTCCTTAAACTTAGACACCCATGAACGAGCTTGTGCAGTATCTTCAGGCGTCACGAGGGCTACAATTCGGGGAGCGGCTGAAAGACTGTGGCCATGCGCATAGCGAGCTAGCTGAAGATGAGCTGGGATAAAGACGTGTCCCAAACGACCCAGTCTAGTATGTGGTGTCGATAGTCGAAGGTTTCGAGGAATAAAACATAACCTAATCATGAATGTAATTGCCCTATTTGAGTCGTACTGGATGCATTAGCTATTTTAAAGCCGTCGTCCTTTCATCATGGTCAACTGGTGGAATTGTGTATTTCAAGTGTGTACTTACTTGCGATAAGAGAACGTCCTTGAAACTGTAACCCAATCGGAGATGTGTCAGTTGAACATGGCACGTGTTGAACCTCTGACGCGGTCACATGCAACTACACGCGTTCATTAATGGAAATTTTGATGTTTTTTCCAAGCTCCTCTTTTCATCACTTCGAGCTTCCTCCGAATCCATGTACTCTTTCTGAATTTCTAGGCCACTCCCTAGAACTTCAATAATGATGATGCTTGCTACTCTTCCCCACGCTGAGGGAGATATACACCGCTTTGGAGGAGAGATACGAATGGTTCAGGAATAATAC
>MU150300.1:159329-177347 GCA_015584075.1 Collybia nuda
TCGTGCTTTTCATCCCCAGTGGTACTATCAAACAAGCTTTTCGACCCGCACAGTTTGGTCAGGAACGGATTTTCAACAAGGGAAAGGAAACCCCATTGCTTGGGTGAGAGCCTGTGAAACGCGATGAGCATTGCCAAGAACATTTTAAGTCCATCCTTGGTTCGCAAATTAATGATACTAGATGTAACTATCGCCGAACGATCAGCGTACACCAATTGTAGCCGGTCGCGTTTAATAAGTGTGATTAATGCGTGGGATCGCAGAGCAGAAAAATTCAGCATTTCCATGAGGTACCGCGCGCACTGAAGTCGGACATTGGTGTTGGGTATATCATCGGTGGCTTCAGATTCGGCCGTCGATGTGGTAGTTCCTTCGCCCGGCCCTGTGCCAGAAGCTCTCTGAGAGGATACCTGATCGCCTTCGCCAAGAGAAGACTGGTCGCTAGATATTTTGCGTTTCTTGTTGGTCAGGGCAGCCTCGTCTTCATCTGCATCTTTAGTACGTTTGAGAGCTGGAGAGTGGCGTTCTGATTGCGGATCGTCTTCTTCTGATTAAAAAGTGAGTCGACGATTACCGTATGGTGAAGTAAGGACTTGCCTTGGCCTGCTGCCCGAGGCACATCGTCACCCGTATCCAACGTCGCCATTTCTCCAACATGCACGATCATAGGCCAGCTAATAATATTTTCTGTCTCCGATGACTTAAAAGCTTCAATCATATCAGGGAAAATCTCCCCATTAACAGTACAGAGTCCTTTGGCGACGGGTATTGGGTGCTTTACGCTGAATTGGAGGAGATCCTTCTCCTCTTTACGATGGTAAGCAACTCCGAAGCTATTAATCAGGGGGATTGTCGCGTTGCATAGTTCAGCTTGTGGTGCGTGAAGTGAACGCGCCGCGACTCCGGTATCGCCGCACAATGCGAGATATATATCATATTTCTCTCGGAACCCCTTGTCTTCAATAATTTTGTTGATAATCTTCCGGTATTCATGTCCATCTTCCCGCCAGTCTTCCGGAGCGTGAAGGATATTCTGCAGAGTATTCTCAAAAGAAATATAAACATGGTGCCGTCGCAAGTCCTCGCGTAGGTAGGTGTCGCAACTACCAGGACCATAATTGTGCGGCGACTCACTCAGAGCGTCTGCCGAAAAGGATGCCTGTGGTGGACCTTGAGTAACTAATGTGGTTCGTGTTGAATGGTGTCGTGAAGAGTCCTCCTTCATGGTAGATGGGTGAAGTCTAGCTTGGTTTGAGGTGCGAGGTAGGCCGTGTCTGCAATGTGGTGAATAGCCAAACTCCAACAATTCCTGAAATTTTGCAAATATAAGCCAGTATTCCACTAATTTGTATACAGGTTTACTATGATTGATTGAGAGTTGCAATTTCTTTTTAGAAAACGAATAGCATGGGATCCACAGCGCGAAAATGCGAAAATCTTTTCCCAATGGAAAGCCCTAGTCCATAGCTATAATCACGTGTAATGTATATGTTTTAGGTGGGGTTGAAGGCGAAGGCAGGTGCTCAACTTTTCTTCACTGTGAGTTGCAAATTCTGTCACACTCGGGTCACAACAAATTTATTCTCCGCTTCGGCATTACTAAAGCCTCGGGTTAAGGTTCGTTAGCCGCCACATCCCGTTTTGGCACATTCTGTCGGAGTTAAAATGCAATTGCTCATAGGGCCGCCTTCGTCTTGAGTCGACAACACTTATATTCTTCTCTAACTTATTACTCATGCCTTCCAGCTTGTGAACACAAAAGAAGGCATTGATACGACAGCCGGGTATAAATGGATGACAGATGTTATCACAGACCACCTCGATCTATCTGTCAACAAAAAACCGGCAGACGGACTCACCGATTTTTCGACACCCCTGACAGTTCTACAACACGAAATGATTCTCTGTTCGGCCACCGGTGTGAATATTCCAGAAATATCACCCAAGAAGCTAAGCTAAACCTCGAACTTTATCATTGAATCGCGTCTCTAGTGCGACCCAACCCTATAGAAATGGAAGCTGTGTACTTTTACGGGTCGATAGGCTAAACTCAGAACTATCTCGACTCTTCATTAGGAGCCTACTTCAGCGAACCTTCCGAGGGAAGATTGGTGTATAAGCCGCGCTCATTGTTGGCCCATCGGTGATTGTGATTGACGTGGTAGGCGTGTATGTTGATGTCCAGGAATGAATCACCTCGTTATCTCCGCGTTGTGAGGGGCGCGCAGGTCTTCCATTCACAAGGTCTCGCCGTGTCGCTCGGATTGTACGGCACCCTCATAATATCCTCTCGTGCCAGCTTACGTGTTGTGTGCAGCGAAACATAAAATTATACACACTGTGGATCAACAAGAGTTTCTTAGTTTCAATTCCATGCAGAAGAAAAAGAAGCTGTTTCGTGGATTCAAGAGGGATCCTATTTGATATGGAACACCAGTGTAACCTCATCCGTACCTCAATAAAGCTTACCCAGCACCACGTCCGAGGTATCATATACTGGAACTGAGGGGACTCCAATTATGACGCAGCATCCCAGGTGCTAACCGAGGGATCGACTCATTGATGTGTGCTTTCGAAGCTCATCTTATCTCTGAGGTGCCCTCGGTCTATCTTCCTCACCTTGAACCTGAACCTAGACCCTTTTCGGACGAGGCCGAATATAGATTCACGTGTATTCACATGCGACCTTGTGGCTTCGAGAGGCGCGTTTAATAACTTCCCCACTCCTCAAGTCTTCCAGATGCCCATCGATTTTGGTGTGCCTCTGCGTTTCTCCTGTGGATCCACGGACCGCTTCTGCTTGCAAGGAAACCCCTGAAAGCTACACATTTGTGGAATTCGAATTCCAATTGTAACCTTTTCCAAGGAACGCAGAGACTCTATCTTTATCTCATCAGACTTAGGCTCCACCTCATGCTCGAATATCTAGCCTCGAGTTTGTGTAATGGGATTCTTTTGCATTCTCGAGTCACCTCGACCACGCTTCACCACGACAAGGTCTAGCTCCCTGAAGGATGATGCGAGGATGAAAGTTTTATACATGGTTTCCATGCCGGTCCTGTCCACTAGGAATTTCCTTTGAATATTTTCATTAATACTTGTGATCCAGGAGGATCAATGCGATTCGCTTTGATTGATGTCGACCATTTCTCACGTACTCCGACACCAACAACGTTATCGCGTGAGTTTTTTTCTGATAATTATAATTGGTTGTCCTTATTAATACTGTCTCGTGTTTCATTTTAGCATCGTCGTTGAAGCCGTCCACCTCTCGACTCTTTGAGTTTCGGAACCTTCGTTTGCTTACTGCAATACTCCCTAGCCATGCGTCACACACGGTGGACTGGATATCATTTCGAGTAGGCCACCTCCCTTGTTCGACACTTTTCGATCACTCTCACCCAAAGCAATGCCTCGGCTTCAACGATCTCGAAAGTTGCCGCACTCGGGAGCTGATAAGAGCCGAAGCCGTGGGGGAATTCTATAAGTCCGGCACTTGATATTCTACCAGGAATTTTTAATTCTGAGTGCTGGATTTTTCATATTCCTGACACATTGTACGGTCAGAAAATAGATTTCCAGGGGCTAACGGACATAGTTGGGAGATAGAGGACCTCGTTTCGGAGGTGGCGGCAGGGGAACATACGGCTGCTGCCAAACACGACCAAATTTCTGTCAAAAGATGTTGAAGGCTGGTTGACGGAAGCCATCGCCACTTGACCACCTTCTTTTCATTTCCTCTCTCTATATCTTCGTCCCAAGGGACTTCCGTTCTTTTTCACGCTCTCTCAATGGCGCGCCACGCCTCAAACGTCCTCCTTCTCCTCACTGTGCTAACAACTGTAAATGCGTATTGGTTGATGGGTATAGGTCGGTGAAAAAAAAGGCTTATCGTTCAAGCACCAACTTTTTAATTTTTTTTCTTGCTTGTAGAGGATTTTATCACTACTGAACGTCTCGATCCTATCGTCAATCCCGGCAAAGTGTCTGGCCATGTCCATTCAGGTGTGGCGGCAACTAAATATTTTGTTTGAAAGCCGGCCGATTAACGATCGCTTTAGTTCTTGGCGGAAGCAATTTCAGAATGAGTACCAACACCGCGAACCTACGAAGTAGTGAATGTACATCGATTCCTATTCCTGAGGACAAGTCCAACTACTGGTTCCCCGTGCGTCGTGATTTTTTAACTATTCGTGGCGTGGGGCCTGAATTAATGGTGTTGTAGCATCTTTATTTTCAGTTAGTGATTGCCTGAAGGCTGATAGGAAATAACACTTTTCTAACGCTTTTGTAGATGGAACAACGAAAGTTTTTCGAGTCTTGACGGTGGGGCAGTAATGTGCGTTTTTGTTCCTGGTGCAATTTTTTTTCTTTTACTGACGTGAGATTAAATCACCTAGCTGTGAGCACCATCGCTCTCTTCGTTCGACCTTAGGAATATAACAAGTTTCATAGATTACCTGTTCAGTAATCAGCCTGGAACGACAACCGCTTTCCCCGATGACGTCAGTATCCAAAATTTCTTTCCATAACAACGCTTATCTTAATCGGTTATAGTTCCGCATGCTGAGCGGTAAGAACCCACTGAGCGCGTAAAAATCATACCTCCTAATTCACGATATCAGGCGATCCAACTCTTCGCACTTATGACCCCAATAGCTATGCTCAACAGGCAATAACTTTTTTGTGCTTGGATTTCGACGGAACAAGTACCCGACACAACTCTCTGCCTGCCAAGTCATGTCCTTCTGGCATTCGGGCTCAAGTAGTCAGTATATTTTCCTTCTTGATAATAGAACGACCGTAAATTAAGTGCCCGATCAACAGAACTTCCCAAGTTGTTGGGATGGCAAGGTAAAATCATTACGCCCCGTATCGTAAAGAAATATCATTTATCAACAAACTCATCGATAGAATCTGGACTCCCCTGACCACAAGTCCCATGTCGCCTTCCTATCGAGTGGACCTGATTCAGGAACCTGCAATGACCCAAAGTACCCCATCACGCTTCCTCGTATCTTCATTGAGGTTTGCCTTTTCCGTCATGTAGTACTTTATCTGACATACTTATTGCAGGTATACTGGGCTTCAAACGTTTTCGATACTGCCCGATCTCAAGCCAAGAATCCGTCTCAGCCATTCGTGTAATAATTCACTTCTCTCGATTCTTCTTTGACTTATACCCACTCAAAGTTATTCATATGGAGACCCCACAGGCTATGGATACCATGCTGGTATATGTTATTGCTTTTCCCGTTGTTGTAAGATTTAACTTCGTCCAGATTTCATCAATGGTTGGGATAAAGGCGTTCTTCAGAATGCCGTCGACAAATGCCACTGCAATGATTTTGGTGACGTGGGTGCATTTCAGGGATTCTAACAGATACCCAAAACTAACAATTTTTTTAGCCAACCTGCTGCGTCGATCAAGGCATCTTTCATATGAATAAGGACCAACATTGCCGCATCACTAAAGCCATTGATGAACAAAGTGAGTTTTCCATCACCATTGAGAAGTTATGCCAGGCCAATTGATTGATATTCCACGACACAGCGACAGGAACCCTTGCTAAACTGCCTGGGAACAACCCCGTTCAGAACGAAGGTGTGCGTGCAACGACGTTCCCCGATCCCAACACTCCCGTCCTTCTTGAGCCAATTTTCGCTTACACTGGAGATGTCCCAAGCCCTGCTCAAGTTGGAAGACCTGTATCAGGCTCTGGTTCATCCGCAAGTAGCTCAGCATCATCGGCTACGCCAGCACCGCCCTCGAACTCTCCTGCTAGCAGTTCAGTGCCCAACGCACCTTCTTCCTCATTGATCGCCATTACATCCAGTGCTGTTATCCCTCCTTCGTCAACCGGATCCACTCCTCACGTTACCAGTAGCACGGTGCACGATGCGCCCCCTCCATCCTCCCAATCCCCGTCAGTGGCACCCACATTGAGCCCCGTGGCAACGCTCTCACATGGCGCTTCCTCCGCTACTTCGGTGGCTTCGAGTTCTACGTCTGTTTCCTCAGTATCCCTCCCTGATGAACCACACACACAAATAGAGCAATCAACTCATGCATCCGTACCCCAGAGCTCGCCCACGGGTGACCCGTCTCCTACCCTTCTTCCTCCCCCCCATACATCTGCGACCGCATCCCCAAGCACACCAGTTGGGGAATCTTCTCCTTCGCCACACTCGCCTTCGTCTATTGGAGCTACACATACGTCCACGGGTAGTCCACTCCCTCCTTCCAACATGCCACTACCGCCGTCATCGGGAACTGGATCCAATAACCCTATCCAGAATCCACCTGCCCAAAATCCACCTGCCCACTACCCGCCGCATAACTCACCGCCTAGTTCATCCATGGGTTCATACCCAACGAATGTGGCCAGCCCATCAACAGGATCTGGGCACGGATCTGGGTCGTACCCGGTCGACTCCCACCCCCCAAATCACGACCCTGCACCCCCTCCCTCTGTGACACTTATTGCAGGTGGTGGAATAGGTAATGGTACACCAGCGGCCCCAGCATTCCCAGCAGCCACCACACTCACTTCCTCTAGTGGTGATTCGTCGTCCCCAATGTGCTCCGGACGGAAGTACAGGCACAAGCTCCTCAAGGTCAAATCTCAGAAGAAACGATCGCTCCGCTATTCACGCTCGATCCACAACAGTGGACGGCGCTTTACGAAACCTCACGCACGCGCTTTTTAGATGTTCCGATTCCCCATACATAGGTTGCAGCAAGCTGGGCCGACACGATTTCCTCATTCCGTTTTTGGTCTGGTGTTCTTTTTTCTAGGAATCTCTTTTTTTTGCTGTACCATGATGATCGATCTCTCGCACATATCGCTATCCCCTTTCATCTGTATCTCTTGTACTAGGTGTACTGTGTACACCTGTATCATCTTTAGACTCGTAGTGTCTTCAGCACACTATTCTGATCTTGCCTGGGCTGACGCTCTCCTTCTAGTAGATCGGGTGTTGATGGTATGGTACTGTGTACATATCACGGCTTAGCATATCCTCTTGTCCATTGATGGATGAGGTTTTTGTACATCGATAGGCATATGAACCATATTCAATGTAACTACAAACGTCCAATTGAGTCCCCGTGATACAGTGGCTACACAAGTACTTCTAGTCATCCGTAGTGCCTGTTGTCCAATAGCATACAAGTATCCCACAAAGAAGAGGAATGAAGCTTCATTAATACATCACGGCCGGATAGAATTTAAACAAAACACTGTCATGGTGCGTCCTCTACTTCCACCCAGTACCAGAATTTGCTGAAAAAGGCCGTAATAAGTGGCGCAGAACACCCTAAGGTACAACAACATACTGTGATTTCGGGTTAGCGCCGATTGGCGACATATCACGCTGAGGCTCTGGGTCCAACAGCAAAGAGATTGATTCTAACGATTCCGTATCTCTAAATAATTTGACGCGCTTTCTGGCGGACCTCCTGAGTGGCTGATACCTGTTTGCCACTTCGACTGGGGACCCATCTACTAACTCATGCTCCGATTTCACTGTAGAATCTACTATCGAGTCTCCGCGCAGCCACTCAACAGGGTTCCTATTGGCGGTGGCTTTGAAGTTTCCTTTAGTGTAGCCCTGACTAAATTTACTTCTACTTCGGCGATGCCGGGAAGGTGGCGATTCCCGTAAAGCTCGGGTGAGGCGGGGGCCTTGAAGCTTTGACATATCAAGGTACTGTAACGCTATTGAAGCACGAATTTGACCGCCTCCAAAAATCAAATTTTCTGGGATAGCCTTATTTTCGTCATTTGCATGGGGTTGTATTTGTGTATTATTTAAAGATATTGTGAGATGTTCCGGATATTGGGGAGAACCGGAGGAACAGGCGCCCATGCTCACGGGGTCAAATTGCTTCATGCCGAGAGCGCCGACCGCCGAAGGGGACTGAGATAGCTGGAGTCCTTCATCAACAGCCACCGAGGCGAGAAGATCGAGTGAGGAGGAAAAATGAATGAGGCCTGAGCTCGTTTCTATGCCAGTACCCCGGTGGCGTATCGATGGATGATTTAGATCCGTTCGGCATTCGTCGGCGAAACTATCCATATAAGAGAGTATGGGTGGGAGGATCTAAACTTAGAGGGTTTAGTAAACTCGGTGACAGCCAAGTCGCTGGTTGACTTTATAAGACGTGTGGCGCGTCAATCAATATGGACCGACCTGGGATGATGATTGTTGTATATGGATGCTATGCACCGATTAAGTGTTGCTAAGCCTGATATGCCCATACAAAAAGGCCACAAAGGATTGACATACGATCATTCGATGAGCTGCCACGATCATAATAGTTTTATTACAGATGATCGCCTAACTTCTAAAGAAAGTAAGCAGTAAAATAGAGTACACGCGGACGAAAAGAAAACATACCCTTAAGGAATTTTTGGGGTTGTTCTAGAACTGAGACTAAGATTGATTCGAGATCGACATTGACCGAGTATTCGGCACGACTTCGAAGAAGAACATGTTGGGAATTACAAAAAACAAATATTGTGTGTACCATGCCGGAGGCCTAATGAGAGGAGCCACGAGTACAAGAAGGCATACACAAGTGGTCCTTAGAAGCTGATTACTATCGTCCAGTAGGGTCGTTGCCATTCGCCTCATGGGCAGGCCGGCGAGGATCCTACATCGCCCCCCTACACCAGGCTCCTATCGCCGTCTGCGGCAGTGAGTGGCTCAGGCACTCACGCCCACACCTTCCTTTCACGGAAAAGGCTAAGCTCAAACCTCGATAAGATAGGGAGCTTGAACAGATTTTAGCAGGCCGCAAAGCATTACCCAAATTTAAAGTAGAGCATGTCGCCGAGAGAAACCAGAAAAACCGTAAAACCCGATATCCGTGAAGCCCGATACAAGAGGACTGAAACGGGGTATAGCCAGAGTAGAACTGCCCGAACAATGAAAATCGAGGACTCAGTCCTCAGATTCCACACAAAAAATCAAAGCACCAGGATCTCAGGGATCCAGTTTAACCCTTCGGTTGTAGCGTGCAACGATAGTAGCCTGAGCCTATCGAATGAGGGAAGGTTTAAAGGCTAGGGACGAATTCTTAGAACATGCATCAAGGCACTTTGGATATGAAACCTACATGCTGATGTTGCCAATACACATAAGCTATCCTCATAGCAAGTTGATATCGTGTAACATACGTGATGCCCAGTTCCGAGTTTGAGTGATCTGGTGCTGAGCATGCGATGAGAGTGACCTCGCACCACTGACTGCTTCTTGGTAATCCATAACCACAGAACTAGTTTCGACAGTAAGCAGATTACCCGGACCTCAGAAAAGGACACCGTACGACTGGAACTACGCGTATCGCTTCGTATCGCGAATCGAACATCGAGGGTACGAAAAGCAAATCCTCAGAGAGGCTATCGTGGTATGTCAGGAGGTCCAACATACCCACGCCTAGTTTTCCCTCTTCGTTGAAGGTAATGCGTTTCCTGCCATCGATGTATGCGCTAGAAATAAACCATTCTGTACCGGGGGGTATCGGGTAGTCGACTACTCGTGAACGAGAAACAATATTTGATAATGGCTGGTGTTTTTGGCTTGCCAATCGAGTCTTCGATGAAGTAAAAAGGCTTACTGGTGGGTAGCGCGACGTATATTCTTCGCGGGGCATTGTCATGGTTCTGCACATGGTAGGACTATGCGGAAAAAATGGCTGGGGTAGCATTTTGAGCGCCGCCTACCTACGATTTCAAAAGTACTCACTTGGCGAGGGCGATCCCACCCTGGTGTGTTGGAGCCACTGACGCTTGGAGTAGTGGGTTCCGAGTGTTCTGCTATTGCTTTTTGACGAACAGGTTCTCTTTGAAAGCTTGCTGGCTCTATGGTAATAGGTAAATTGGTAGTATTGACCTTGAGCCGGGGACGCCAAGGTGCCATGGTGAGATCAGAGAGGGTTATGATGAAGGGGAGTAACGAGGAAGCTGTTAGGGCAGCTTCAAGTACTGGCCGTCCACGTGAGCAAAGAAGTAGATGTCCGTAGTGGTGCATACTGAATCTGGTTCTAGTTATGGCGCACTGACTCAACCTGCCTCGAGGTACGTATGGTGTGTTCGGGGAAATGGGAATGGCGCATGTTTTGATCCTGTGAAACAGCTTCGATGGACTGTCATCAATCGTTGTAGGCGCTCAGAAGGGTCAGAAGACATCGCTTTGCGCCATCAAGCCACCCGTAACGTGCCTTTAACAGCTTTTAAAAAGATTTCATCGCCACACGGGGCCAAGTATGACGGGGAGATTTGCCTATCTTCTCATACATTGGAAATGGATTCTAGTGGGGAAGAGCATTCACAGGGTGATCGAAAGGTGGATAAGTATTTAAAAGGGAATTTTGTGATAATCCTCAAGTACTGACCGAGCTTTATGCCGCCCTGAGGCGGATGTTCGGCAGGGTCGATAAAGGCTCCCAATTACAGCCAAGTTGGAGCTGGAGGGGGGTATACGTACGCGACCCAGATATCACGGATATATGGACTGCCTTTGCTAGGCGTGTCACTACTTAAACGGCATAAGCCTAAATTAACAGGGAACAAGACCTAAAATTCTAACCCTGTGGAATATAAGTTCGGGCTCGGGTCAATCTAGGCGCATAGATTGTATCCTATCTGCGTTAAGATTCTTTAAGGAGCCTGAAATACAAATAAAACAAAAGACAATGAGCCTTTTGGATGAGCGGCCGTACACTGCCTGTCAACCGTGGTCGTGGTCAGGAGTAGAAAGTTTTGTAGGTCACGTGCTGGCCCGTGCGTAGCTGACTAACCCCTTTGGTGGGGACAAACGGCTTGAACAACGACCACCACCATCCACGAAGTCTCCTCGTTGTTCTCGACGATGGCGACCTCTGTAGAAAGGCCTATGTCAGCATTGAGTGACATCTTAGTATCTACCGATCAACAACGACGACCCTCCATTGTGGAAGTAATCGATGTCGACCTCTTCGACGACCCACAGCTAAGCTCAAGGGCAATTCATAGGCCAAACCCTCGACAGGTACAAAGGCCAAGACAACCCGCAGATCCAGAATCAATTATTTCACTGGTCGATAGCGATGACGAGCTACCAGCTACTCCACAAATGGCATCAGGAAGTGGAAGCACACGCCAAGGTTGGTCTTTATATGCATAAGAATACTGACTAGAACTAACATCATTATAAATTTATTGCAGGAAATAGACAGCGCCTCATCTCCCCTCCACCCCCGACACAAGTGCCACACAACTACCCACCAGTCCCGCGTGTTCCGAGACGTTTCGCAGAATTCGTATCACCCCCTATGCGCCGTCACCCACCTCCCTTTGCTGTGCCACCAGTCGTGCCTATAGCGCAACCTTTTCCCTTTGAAGCCGCAATTTCACAAAACCCTGTAGGCCCCATAGCCGGCCCTTCAAGCATGAGCAACCATCCTAATCGCAATCGTCGATATGCAGTCTCCCCACCTCTCCACGCCGCTCCCCCTTCACATCATCAGCCCACGCTGGGTCTGGGTGGAGCTCTCATATCGCTTAACCGTGCTCGTACGGACACCCGTCGCGATTATAACCGATACGACTCGGGTAACACCCAAGGAGGGTTTATTAATCGTACGCGAACATTGATGGGTCATGTTTTTGGGGCCGCTGCTCACGGAATGGGCTTTGGTAGTTTCGACTACCCTGAGGCCGAAGTCGACTCGGACGATGATGGCCCCGCACTCCACGCATTGCTTACTGGTGATGATGAGCGTTTTGGACACCCTGCACGTGCGTATGCGTATCAAGAAATGATGTTGCAGCGTTATCGTAATCATGCCAGGACCCAGAATATCCAGTACAGGCCCGAGTATACACACCCCGGAAAACCCGAATCAGGATTTACATTTGATTTTGCCCCACCATCATTCACTGTTGAGGATGTCCAGAAACCTAAAGAGAAATCACCGCCTATTGTTATCGACCTGGAAGAAACGGATGCTGAGGGGTCAACGGCAGGACCGAGTACACTCTCAGAATCATCTGGGCCACTGAGCCTAAACACTTTGCTTGTTTGTGCACGCTGTCTTGACCCGTTGGTGCTTGGTGGCGGATTAGTTGGGGAAGAAGGCAGGAGGAAGAAGGTGTGGGCTTTGAGATGTGGACATATGATCGACGGGAAATGCTTGGATATCCTTGGAGTGCCGAGTGCTGAGGATGAAGAGAAGGATCAGGAACTAGAGCAGGAGGAATCACCAAAAGGAAGCACAGTAATCGATATCAAGGGGAAAGGGAAAGCCAAGGCTGTAGAAGAACCCATTCCAGGCCCGCCGCCTGAGGAAAACTCTATGCGTTCACGACTTCGATCTCGCACTCAGAGTCATATCATTCCCTCGTCTGCAATCATCCCTTCGTCATCTTCCACAATCCCGACATCAACTCCCGACCCACCGCCTCAACCCCCCTCCCCGGTCAAACTAGGCAAACGAAAACGTGGCAAGGCAGCTAAACCTCAGATAGAATCTACACACGAATGGACTTGCCCTGTTGCTGGATGTGAGAAGGTGCACGCAAGCGTAAAGATAGGTGGGGTATGGGTCCCTGAACCGCCGGCCCGTACGAACGGCAATGGGAAAGGTAAGAGGAGAGCTAGATGGGGAATAAATGGTCCTATTCCCGAGGCTGAAGAGACCAAGTCTGAGCGAGGAGCAATCGCGGTCTTTGTATAAGAGAGGTTCTCCTCGGTCTTGTGTTATTTGTGGATTTATATGTTCTGGTCATAGCTCTCTTGCATCCAACATTTTGGTATCACATCCGCACATCGTTGTTCATAGTATTTTATTCTTTTTTGGTACAACAGGAGCTGGAACGTCGCAACATCGATATCTGAGGACCTACGGGTGCTTGTGCCGCTAAACCCTCGATCCGATTAGCCGGGCCAGGATTTAGGCTGTCTTTCATTGACTATATTTACCTCCCGTGCCTCGAGATGCCCTTGGCCCGATCTAAAACCCAATAAATTATACAGCAACTGTATCAGCTTTGTGGTATTTCCATTGTTGCGCCTTGGGCCACAACCATTTGTAATTTTTCTCATTGGCAGACAACATTATTCCCTGGAAGACCGACTGGGGGAGACCCTAACAGCATAAAACCTTGGAACGCCGCAACCAGATCCCTCACGAACCAACCCTACTTCTGACCTGGGCTTCCATGCAAACGTGTAACACGATACACTAGGCATACTCAAAACCAAGGACTCTGGAAATTTACAGGAGCCCTCTTGTTGATCAACTTGAACTTAGTCTATGATCTTCCCACAGGTTCCTATGGTATCGCATCACCCCGGATTGTAAAAAATAGTCCTATTCAAACACCCGCCAATGGAAACTCCGCATCAGTATCGCCAGATGAGGTGGATACACTCATTTATCTTGAGCTTATTAGGCCAAGCAACAAGGAGAACAGGATATCTCGCCCTATCATACATGTCAATCCAGTTCAGAATCATAGTCACCAAAGCCTTGGCCCACTCTCAGCGTATCTTCACTATCGTCTTGCGAAATATTAAGTATGGGATTATGTATTATCATGATAACTTTATTCTTCAGGTTGCCAAGGCGCGCACACATTAATACAGCTGCCATCATTTATCTTTAGGCCTGCGTCAAGACGTTCGATTGGCCAGTATAAAATTAAGAAGTTTAATAAAAACTAAACTCTTTTAACTCGAAATCATTATGCGAGGTTGCCTTTGTACAAAACCTTCGAGGATTGAACCATCGCAGACACATACACTAACCTACCTTACGAAGTTTAGGGACAAACCTCTCATTACCGATTTTGGCCTACGAATATGTACTGGGAGGATAAGTGTCACGAAGAAATAGAAGATCTTATATGAACTAACAAACGAGTCTTGTTTTCGATACCAGCTCTATTTACCGGAACGAATGACTGAGCGAGGGCATGAAGAGGTCAGCGATAGAGTTGGAGATTTCGATCATCATGTCGACGCAATTCTTAATTTCTTGACAGTTCAAAATCCTGGGATGAAAGATCGATAAGTTTACTTATCACTGCTTACGAGAAATAGGATCTTCGATGGACCCCTCGTTTATACGCCACTCCCTGATTGGATTACAATGGAGATTCTGTCATGATGGCCACTTATAAACGACGAATAGAAAACACCAACTCTAGTGATCCAGTGGGAACCCAGATAAGCTTCTTTTGGTGGAAAAAGGCTCGTTATGTACGGTATAACCGAGGGGTACGAGCTCTAGAGGCGTTTGGCGGACGCCGAGGAAGCCGTGAAATATATATATTTTTAGCGCCAAGTCGTAAAATGCGTGAGCCGTGTTGTCCACGACGGTCGCGAGAGATAACCACAAAGTACTGTTGAGGATCCATTAGTGGGACAACGCCTAGTAGCTTGAGGTACCCCAAGATATCTAGCTTAGTTCAAGTTAATTATGACATACTTCCGAAACCCGTCCCAAATCAATTAAGTGATTCAACAGCTCGTATCACTTCATTAGTTGTAACCACTGTCGCAAATTCTCCGTGCAACTCTGAAAGAGCGACCTCGTGCATCGTTTCCGCATCGAATACTTTGTCCTCAGACCCGCCCGGGGCAGCTGCACGAGCGAACATTGCGGTTGCATCACGGGGAACGTACACCTCCCAACCCAAGTTCCCAGCCATCCTGACAGTCGTGCTAACACAATGCGATGTGGTTAAACCAACCATGACGAGTGTCTTGATACCGGCGTCACGGAGGTGCTTCTCCAAGTCGGTGCCGATAAATGCAGAATTGACACGTTTGACGAAGATGGGTTCGCTGGGAATCGGCGCAGCTTCGCGCTGGATAGCGTACCCTTCTGCAGAGTAATCGCGATTAAAAACTGAGGTGGGCTCAAGGGAATAATGTTGAACGTGGATCACGGGGAGTGACACTGAGCGAAAAGACGATATGATTCTGGATATGTTCGGGACGCAGTCGGGCGTGCTGCGTGACTTTTCAGTGTAGGGTGACATGTTAAATCCTATTATACGTAATTAGGTACGTATTGTTATTGTTAAACACTAAAATTTACCTTGTTGGACATCGATAACAACTAGGGCAGTGGATTTTGAAAGAGTGATAATGCTCATGATTGAAATCCCTGATGACTCGAATTTCTTTGCTCCATACCCATGCTTATATAGGAGAGGCCAAAGCCCACGTGGTAAGGTCCGGCAAAGTGACTCGCTGATTCATGATTTGGTACCCATCCAATTCACTTGTTGCGCGATGAGCACGTAGCAGTTAACCACATAAAGTGATTCTTTGCCTGAACTATGCCTAATAGTGGATCGGTATGCCCTGCAGCCTTCATCATTCAATGCCCGAGTACGCCTTTTGGGGTCTGGCATAGATATCGATTGGGTATCGCGCGAGGCAAAAACGTATGGTTAGGGCGTTCAATGTGGCCGCTGAGTTGAAAAACTTTATAAACCAGGGCCACCAAGCCTGCGAGGGTGACAAGCAAAGGACGCATGGCGGAAACGATGTTAGGATGTACCACTCGCGGGCGCGGTCAATCCCTCGTCGACTTCGTCGAAGGTTGAACTTCCTCGTGCGATAGTACGATGAAGAAGGCCGATACAATTCGATGATGGGGGAAACCCTCGAACGTGGTGGAGGACAAGTTATCGGAAGAAGTGCGGTCCGGAATTAAAATAACCGAATACCGAAAATAATCAATTCGCTTAAATGCATTTAGGACTCACCTCATTAAAGGTCCATGTAAGGTAAAAGTTCACACAGCATAGCGCCTGCATGCCCAACGTTATACTTTCAAGTCATAACTAGCGTCTAGCTTCCGGGTATCCTAATATCAGAAGCAGTACACTCTCTATCATATTGACGTTCGACCTGTGACCCTCGTCGACATAGCTGTACGTTTACATTGACCGTGCCCCGCGTCAATTTAGCTTCAATCTCATCGGCGCTTATTTCCTTTAATTTTGATACTCAACAGGACTGGAGTGAGATGCTTTGACCGCTTGTTCATACGTACCATTCACTGATAACCTTCATGTTATGGACCCACAGTTTTACAATATCACTCATGTCAACAGCATCGATCACGGCTGTACCTGCTGAGATCCTTGGGGAGGTATTCAGATTTCTCTTCATCGGAACTCTCGTTATCCCATCCCCCAAATTTGCTACGCTCTGGAGTATATCACAAACCTGTTCACAGTGGCGAGGAGTAGCTTTGGACCTGCGTTATCTCTGGAACAACGTCGCCGTTGGGGCTCCGGCCCATTTACACGAGTGTCGGCCCATCCTCCACCTGGTCGACCAATGTTTGCTTCGCAGCCGTGGTATCCCCATATCTGTCCAGATTTACGAAAGCCATCTTTGGGATCTGTGCGGGGGTTCGCCTCTTACAAAACTCCTTATCCCCTATGCCGCCAAGATCCAGTGTCTCTCTCTTGGGGCTTCGATAGATCTCTCTGAGTTGGTTACTCCTGCTCTTGAAGAGCTGGAAACTACTATTTGTGGCCCAGGAGCTACGGAGCTGATCTCTCTTATCAAACGTTCGAAGTGCACCATCCTCCGATTAAGGGTGTATCGCGGAGAAATTGGCTGCCATAGACTCCTTAAGGTTACACCATCACTCGAAGAGTTTAGAACAGACAGCACCCTCCCTGT
Organism: Collybia nuda; assembly: GCA_015584075.1. Lineage (NCBI taxonomy): Eukaryota > Fungi > Basidiomycota > Agaricomycetes > Agaricales > Clitocybaceae > Collybia > Collybia nuda. The sequence continues at coordinate 176,031 of MU150300.1, forward strand.
CCCTTCCATACACAGGATATCGCGTGGCACCATCTGTCCAGCGTTGCGCTCGGTACATTGCCAGATCATGTCACGTAAAACGTTTGATGAATTTATAGACATGTTGTCATCACGTTCCACTAGCACCACCTTCAGCCCTATCGTGGATGTATCCTTAGTCCTTGAATTTCATCTAGGCGTGTGGGGGATGAAGAAAATCCGGGCCTTGCAGGATCAGGGCATCGAGATTTACGTTAAAGAATTCATGAAACAATCTCCGGACAATGATTCGGATGCAGGTGATGAACCCGGAGGATATAATTCTGATAAAGTTTGCTCGCTGATCTTTCAGTAAGTATACTTTCTCGCGAAAAGAGCAACAAATACATACTAGAGGTGTTGGTCGTGATCACGCGCTAGTGTACGTTAGAGTTATCACATATTTCGTTTGGGACAATAATGTACCTGTCTTGTCTTGATTTATGTTGGGACTACTTTACCATCAATGAAGAATAGAAACAATAAATTATGAAACCTGCAAAATTTAGGGTGATGGATGTGCTAGTAGGGGACATGGGTTTGGACCTTCAGTTCCGTTGGGGAATATATAGTTATATAACCCACCATTCCTTCTCACATTCAAATCCATTGTCATAGCCGAATGGAATTCCCCTCCGTTCCACATTCCGACGGGAGGAGTATCAATTGAACCCTGCGGGAGATATGTCAACATGTCACGTGTGACATGTGACTGTTGCCATTGGTCCAACGCGCTCACGTGCATAACACGACTTTTGCCATCCGAGTCAATTTTGATTTTCGGCTGATTATTCTCTGTTCTAAGCCTTCTGATTGCGTGAAATACTCCAGTATTCTTGGTAAATCTACCGGACAGTATATAATTATGGCCGTACTTGCGGTTCTTCCCGTCACCCACGGCACCTATTCACCACACTGCAGACACGGCCTACCTCGCACCTCAAACCAAGCTAGACTTCACCCATCTACCATGAAGGAGGACTCTTCACGACACCATTCAACACGAACCACTTCAGTTACTCAAGGTCCACCACAGGCATCCTTTTCGGCAGACGCTCTGAGTGAGTCGCCGCACAATTATGGCCCTGGTAGTTGCGACACCTACCTACGCGAGGACTTGCGACGGCACCATGTTTATATTTCTTTTGAGAATACTCTGCAGAATATTCTTCACGCTCCGGAAGACTGGCGGGAAGATGGACACGAATACCGGAAGATTATCAACAAAATTATTGAAGACAAGGGGTTCCGAGAGAAATATGATATATATCTCGCATTGTGCGGCGATACCGGAGTCGC
>MU150301.1:7820-36856 GCA_015584075.1 Collybia nuda
TGGGGTGGTTTAACAAACGTAGGACAACAGATCCCCCAATGTATCCTTGAAAAAATTCAGGTTATAGCGTGATTGAACTCAGGGATAAGAAGACAAACCCGTGGCTCCCGTGATGAAAAAGTTTGTTTTCCCTGACATTTCCAGTGATGTTTGATTTCTGGCGGGTAAGATTGGGAGTTGGTGTAGGAAGTTATGCAAGGTTCCTGCTTAAATAGCTTTCGAATGATACTGCTTTGCAAGCAGGGGAATGTTGTGGAACCTGAATATTGAATGACGATGACGAATCTTACTCATCCCACTATTCATCAAGAGAAGACTCCAGTTCTAATTAGAGGTCGGAGGGAAGAATTAGCCAGAAACGTCGACGTCAAGCAATACTTGCATTTACTATAGACAAAGATCATCTTTTGATTGGGCCACTGACCATGGACCAACTTTTTAAGTTTTCTGATTCGCGGACCCAGCGTGGACCCATCTCTTCACATTTCAATGTCACGTGAACGAACTGTTGAGGTTCATGTCCATCACATGACAAAGCTTTGTGGTACCAAAAGTGTACGGTGGACGTTGACCCAGTTTTTCGTTTTCCTCTTCAACGATCGCCATAGTATTCTTCAATATGACTGAACCAATATCACTGACGGCCATGGTAGAAGAAGAAGAAGAAACAGGGCCACGTCTTATACGGATAACGAACCATGGGAAAATGCATACCTGGGTTGCGTTTGCCCTAGAATCTCTCGAAGTTAGTCTCAAAGTCATCACTTTTGAGAACCTTACAACCTATGTTTGGTTTCTGATATAACTAGAAACATGAAGACAGGCCTATTGCTCTACATACACTACCAGCGGTGCCGAAACCTCCTACCGACGCTCAAGGCCCGGATCCAAAACACCCTCCTGGGTCGCTTTCAAATTCCACAACAACGGTTCCTCGATTGATATCTGTCGTCGAAATTATAAAGCGCGAGTACATCAAAACTCTCGAGCTTAAACGCTCCCCGAGGCTGTTGGGCTTGCATCAGTACAACGAGATTGGGTGTCTTGAGGATTTGGGGCTGGTCGAAGTGCCTGAGACGGATGAAAGTAAAAGGGCCGAGGAGTTGGTTGCTGCGTTATCTGGGAAGAAATAGTGGGTCTTTAATGTTACTCGTACATCTCTTTTATCTTTTGACGGAACGCCAGCGTGAAACAGAAACAGACACCTTATATGAAAGTAACTTTATCTGTGAATGAGCTTGGGGAGGATTATAAGAACGCGACGTGTGTAGTGGCTTTCCTCCATTTATCACATCTTGATGTCATCACGCCTTATAGGTATCAACCACCTGCGATTCGGAAACTATCGAAATCAGCCAAGGCCCGGGCGAAGAAGCGAGAGAGGAATACCAAGAAGGTGGAAGGGGCTACGGAAGAAAAGAAAGAAGACAGCGGGGGCGGAGAAGTCATGGATTCGAGTTAGGTATCATCTCGTGAACCTTGTTCATCAATGAGGGAACGTGAGGTATCGAGGTCACAAACTACCCACACGATACAATTGGTTCTGGTATCAGCACTTACGCTCCGAGGTCATCGCCAATTCACGACTCACCAGCCTTCCTTGACCTCCGCTTTACATCGGATCGGCATACCGATACTGGCTAATACTGTCATGGAGTATGGCATGCTTCGATACCGAGGCTTGCAACTTGTTAGTTAAGTCATCGAGATTGTACTTCAAAGTAGATTAATCTTCCCCCAATAGATATTCAAACGTATTGGCATATCTATTATACAATTAAAGGATGTAATATATCTATACATTGGCCTCTACCCATAACCTCCAACCTTCAATCTTGACCGCAATTCTGAGTCCAGGGCAAGGACATGCATTCGATGCCTCCCGTGATCTATCTGTGACCGGAACGTGGCAATAAGGGTGCAAACTATGATTGGTTAAATTCGCAACCTGCAATGGTCGTTACTCGGGCTTAGCCGTACTTTACATCTCAGGTCTGCGTTGAAGAACCGTGAGCTCCACCATACCTCTCATTGTCAACGCATTTCTACCCACTCTTCTATCAGATATGATGTATGCACCCGTCGGGTGGTCTAAAAACGTGCATCCCGTCGAGCATTCGTACAATCCTTCAGTATTGATCACGTTTGAAAACTGATCCAGATCAAAAGGGATTGTTCCATGCGCTGAGGTTCATTGAGATCAGAACCAATTTTCGGATTGCCCGATCCCCTCTCGGCTGTGATCGTCGTCGTCGTTGATCACCGCCGATGATACCTAATATGTACAAGTTGCCCCATCATCCCTACGATAACGATCAATTATCCTCATTGTTTTTCATCAATTGACGTGTTTAGTCTGCAGATCCTTACTGATGCTAGCCACATCCAGAAACATAGCCGGCATAGAGGGCGGTATCGCATGCGTTGTTAAGGTCCCTCCACTTCAGGCATCAAAAGCATTAACGGGATTATACATCGACCATTGGGGATGGGCCATGGCTGCTCAGCCAATTAGTCCTTGGGATCTGATGGGATAACTACAAAGAATGAAACCACATATATACAACGGGACATTTCCCGGGTACTCGAATTGTGTTATGGGGTGAGCGACGGCGTATGAATCGTGTGATAAAATTCCCACCTAACATTCTGGACTCCCAAATGGAACGGCGGGGTTCTGCAGAACCTCTGATTCAAGCGAGACCATGGGTTCGCATCTCCACGGCTGCCCATTCTAGGCAGCATTTTTCCGGTACACCTGTAATCCGCCTAGATCATCGACCCTTGGCGAGAAGGCGTTTGATCAAAGCCAATAGTGATAAAAAGGGTACAAGTTTTTGTTTCGGTTTTTTTTTCTTTAGGATTTGGATCCTGAATAGCTCCCCTGCTAGCGTGATGTCGGCCCCACCAATGACCCCGGCAATGGTGAGGGCGATAGAAACGTCGGCGTTTCATTTGTTCATAAGCAAGTACTATGCACTTGCCGCTACAGGTCTGCCTTAACTTCTCACTGTCCGCTGAATATGCCTTACTCCAACTGTTGGCTCTCCAGCAATGCTCGTTTACGACACCTTTTTGACGTTCGACCGCGAGGTCGACGCGATCTGGCGCTCGCAGTGGACAGCTGTGAAAGCACTCTTTTTCTTCAATCGGTAAGTATGTTGATTTTTTTTTTTTTTTCGTTCAAATCGAAGATCTGACATAAAACCCGAAAAGATACGCCAACATTGGGGCGTATGTAACTTCGATAGTCGGTATGCTTACTACCGCCCAATTTTCAGTACAACGTCCTGAGGGTTCAATGCCCTTTAGCAATTAATTCGACATGGCCTAGGGATGTAAGTAAATACAACTTGACTGTCGAAATAGTGAAAACTGAAGCCACGTCCAGATGTACGTTGAAATACGATACGTAACTAATACCGGGACTCTAAATCATTTGCTACATAGTTGCCTTCGATATGTCATATTCCCCGGTATTTTCAACTTGATTCAACAGGTGGTTATTGGGTGTACGTATTCTCTTCAAATCGAAATCCCGTATTCAAGTCGGATCATTATAGCCATCCTAATGCTGTACACCTATGCACTATTCAATCGCAGTAAAACTGTGTTCGCGATTACTTTCACCGTCTTTCTAGTTCAAATCGTCGTCATTGGGTGGTCACTGGGAGCAATAACGGCTGTGCCCCTTCCTCGTGGATTTGTAGGATGTACGTCAACAGTTCCGCTCCCTCGATTTGCAGACTTACTACAGTCCTACAGGTATATATGCCGGGAAAACTGGAACTGGAATCCGTTTGTGGTCAATTTCTCCTTGGCGGCGTACCCACCTGATACAACGTGCAGGAGTGCAAACATCGTGGATCATGCAACTTGTGTTTATATCGGTCGCATTCGGCCTAATGATTTGGAAGGCCATCACTCTCAAGAAATGCCAAGTGCGGGCACCGCTGGTTACGATCATGACAAAAGACGGGCTGAAATACTTTGGGTGGGTCATCACCTAGAAATAAGGGCCGTATTCCGTTGCTGATTCAAGGATATATGAAAATTAAGGGTGATCTTCACTGCCAACTTTGTTAATGTGATGAATTTCTCGGTACGGAGCCTTTTCTAGATTTTTCATTAAACCCCCCCCCGCTTGACGACGCCTTTTGCAAATAGCTGGTCAAGGTGACGCAAATGGACTCTTTCCTTAATTTACTTTCGGACGTTTCTCCTTACGCATGTGTATAGACAACAAGTCTGAGATCCATTCATGCAACTTTCAGCGCATTGTTCGTATAGATCCGCTCGAATCAGACCATTTCTGACATATTTTGTTCAATTTACAGGATTACGGTGATGTACGTCGTATGATTTTATTACTATTGGCTATTTACTCACGATGAAGTAGAATGATAAATCGGTTGATATTAAGCGTACGCGAGGAGGCGTCAAGGCCGACCTGGCGAAGTACGAGTGGATCGGAAATACCAAACTCAAGTCTGATCCACTCAACCCTCCACGCTGTCGAGCCACAAGACATTTTCAAGACATCGGGGCGACGCCATTATAATACTACATACCTTGAGGAGTATGAAATTCCGGAGCGCAGGTCTGGTTTGTAACCTGTTCAGGATTCAGAGTTCAGAGAATATGTTTTTGTAATTTGTAGGGTTCTGTATGGGTAATATATATATATGAGCGGATATATCTGGACGTCGTGACATGCCCATGCTGACATAGCGCCTTATCCGGGTATAGCAGCGCTATTGATGAAAACTGAGTTTGTCGTGTATGCTGTAATACTGGACAAAGGAAAAACAAAAATTACCGAGGGGAAATGCTAGGTATGGACTATATGACGAGTTACTACCGGTACCATGAAAAACAATAATGAGCATGCGGAAATTCCAACGAGTACAAGACGCGACCTACAAAGAGTGTGTTTGTTATTATGATTATTCCCGGAGCTCTTAGCGATCTGGGAGCGGAAAAACCGCCCCCTTGAGATACGCCTGAAGGACTTCTGATCGCGCAAAGTAGCTCCAACTCGAGACGCCACCACCAGGACTGGTCCTTTCCGTTGGGGCGTCCTTATACACGGGCAATGTCTTCTCGATGACGTTTTTAAGGGTGCCATCTAGATTTTTCCAGCCACCTTCGACCTTCGACCCCGTCGCAACAAAGAGTAAAGTAGTATTAGTCGAAGGGGTAGCCATGAAAGGGAGGAGGGGTGAAGTCCGTGTCCAGTAAACTTGAGTCGAGGGCAAGGACTTGGACTTTCCCGCGAGTTCGAGAGCGGAGAAGGTGAAGGTGAATGACTCAATCCCGCTAAATTTGGCTTGGAATGGGCCCTGGTACGGGTATAAGGGGGATTTGGGATCCGAGGTAGGGTTCAGGGGGTTCGGGTATGACAAGGGAATAGATAGTTGGAAAGTGTACGTTCCGCCGGGCTGCAGACGGCCATAATAATCTACTCCTGTGGGGAATGTTTGGTACACCGGGTTATTCGCAACATGGACCACTGCGGATTTGGATGAGAAGGGGTACCATCACGCAATCGATCCGACGTACCTGGAACTTTCTTGCCACTGTAAGGATTCTGCCATACGTCCAAAACCTTGTCTGTGATTGGATCCAAGTAGAGCTGTAGTTCCCTGGATAACAAGTCGTAGCTCCCATCTGGCAGTTTCTTGGCTCGAGCAATATTCATGCCACGGACATTGAACACGACCGCTGGGGCCTCACCGGGTTTGTACGACCTTGACGAGGAATCATCAGCTGACGGAGTGTGATCAAAATAACAATCGACCCACAGTACTTGGCCCTGCCATTCTACTACGGTACTTTGGCGCTCATCAGTGCTCGCCCGGATGCGCATGAGATCCTCGCCGGAAAGTTTGCGTGTTGCAGGCAGGATGGTGGTAGCCGCAGCACTCATAGCTGAAAGAAGGAGTGTGAAGAGGATAATGGGGATTCTGCCCATCATCATCGTGGTGGTTGAGAGCGCGGAACACGGATTTTTGGGAGCGAGTACGTGATCGCCTTCCTTTTGAGGTTCTAGCCCTGACTTATGTTCGCTCCGATGCTTGCTCTCATTCATATATGTAGTGATCCCATCAAGCAACCATCAAGTATTCTCCTAAACGGTATAGATGGGTAGAGATGGTCCGCTGTGACCCATTGTACGTCGGGAAGGGATCTGGTTTCGGTAGGCCGACTGATGGAAGGTAGACCCTGAGAGGTGAAATCTGGGGAGATTTTGATTATCCGGTAATGGCTCCGTCATCGGGCTTATCAGCGATTGCGGCGACACTACATACATGCATATTGATATGAAGAATAAATTTCATCGAAATCCAGGCTGAGCAGCACTGAATTGCGACATCAGTCTCCGCTACTCTCGTAAGGTGGCACTAAATCAGATACCTCGTGTCACCTGAATAAAGCTATATCCTCCCTCGAACGGGGCCCAGTCTCTAGACCGCGATATTGTATCGTATGATCCATGTGTCGTGTGGTTTATCTTGTACCTGACGGTGAGTTGGTTCCTTGCACAATTGGGTAGATAGAGAACTGCTATCGAAGTCAGTTTTAAAATATGATTTCCTCGATTACTCGTGCGCGTAGCCTGAGTGTCTCATCTGTGAATATGATTGTCGTCCTCATACTGACGGAATAAACACTTGTGTTGAATAGTATTGTAGTAGGCATTGGAGAGTGGTGCGCTAAAAAAGACAAGTAGTTCGAAGGTGGGAAGCTCTAAGAACCGTGAGAGAAATTTTATATTGTTACCACCATTCAGCAAACATTGAACAAGGAATTGGTGCGGGAACATAGCGCATGGAATTCATATAGAACATACAAACGATGTGGGTGGCATGCGCGGATCCAGTCTCATTTTGGTGACGCCCCGTATCCTCCGACATACAACAAGACAGACTCAAGCCTTCTTCGCCTTGAACACAGCCTTCCTCACAACGTCTCTCCGTGCTTTCTTTGCCAGCATCACGCCGAAACGACCAAAGTCGTTCAGCGACCGTCTCTTCTCGGTAGCGGCCCGCTTCTGTGCCCAGCTCGACTTGTCCCACTTCTCAACAATGGCCTCCTTCTCGATGTGCTTCTTGACGACGCCGGTGCCAGCAGCGCGGGGCAGTTTCGTCAGCGATAGTGGTGTCAATGTAAGGTGTTTGTAAGGGTATGATTGACGGGGAACGCCTGTGGTGGGACCGTCAATAATAGCCTGGTAACAATGGAACAGTGAGTTGTATGAAAAGGGGGCAAAAATGGTTGTGAAGCTTACGCGGTTGTGGTCGATGATTTCAACGATGACAGCGATTTTGCCTGAGAAAGGTCCGGATTTCAGGAGAACCACTGAGCGAATTAGAGTCATGAGAGTTCATACTTCAATATTTTAGTTTGAGTATTACTCACCTCGGCCGACCTCCACGAAGCGTTTAAATGTAGATTCCTAGATTAATTCAGAGGTCGTAAGCATCATTTCGAGAAATTTCGAAGAGCATATGAAGCCGGCCCCATCGAACGACCCAATATTTCTTGCATCTACTCCAGCTGAATTTGTCGCGCAAAGGTCATCCGACATGTATCCCATCCATCCATCCAGCGTACGTCTCCCTCCCGTCTTTTTTTCTCTCCGGGTCGTTCCTGATGGTTTTTATAGCTGATCTGCAAGGATATGGTGCTCACTGTCATCGTATTTTGTCTTGAGGAATCCGAGGGGGCCTTGATGTCGTCGATATGTCGATGTGGCTGAAACCTTGCAGGTAGTTTGGATCTATTTGCTTCGGGGGTTGCCGGCCGTGCAGCTCCAGAATTGGCAATGGCTTGGACTCGGATTCGAATTGAACAACCGTTTGGTAATCTCATTTCATCGCTCAACTAAGTTCAGTTTGGCCAACCTTTAGTTTTTACCACCTCGAATTCTGACTTGGACTCACAACATTTACTTAGTACGTCGCATTTCTTACATTCCTCGCCTCAATGATATTTAATACACATCTTAGACTGGACTAGAAATTGTGAAACGGGTATTTTTCACTTAAAGAATATTGGTTGATATATGTGATCAATGGCCCCTACGAAAAATGTAGAAAATTCTGACCTCGAGACTAGATAATCAACCAGATTTTTGTATTCCTGACGCCACGTGCTGCAGCTAAACTTAGATTTCAGGAGGCTTGAAGGTGGGATTAACAATATATAAAACGTCAAAGGTGCACGTTATTGTAAAGACGTTGGAATTGACAGTAGCAACAAACATATGTGCTATTATGATACTCATTCAGTGGAGTACATCATGTGGTAGGCAACTCGCTGATGATCATGATTTGGCGAACATGCCGGACGTCAAGCAGGCTCAACCCGAATACCAAAGTCAGAACTGCCCTGCATCCCAACCCCTGTCCTTGAGAAAAAAAGACTACATATCTCACCACATAGGCAGCTTAATCGAGCCCCTAATCGTTTGGAGCTATTTCCGGAGAAAGGTACAATGGACTCACGGCCTAGTTGTTTATCAACTTAAAAGTAATATAAAAATTGAACTGGAGGAAATGACATCTCGAGGGAATGATGAACAAACCCAACAAACCAAAAAATAAGGCACACAAGTCGGACTCGAATGTCCAAGGTTTTTTTTATTTTTAGGTTGAATGAAAAAATAAAGCGGAGATTCAAAATGTTCAACTATACACTAATCATGAAGAACAGACACTTCACTTCCTATAGAGTACAGCTCGAAACACATACCATAGCCCAACATTCTGACAAAAAAGACATATAAACATTCCGGCATGTTTCGACGTCGACATAAAGTTGGACAGATGTGGCGTTTCTCCATTCGGCGACACGCGGCGGCAGTGAACAGCGTGCCTTAGAACGGTGTTTTTAAATTCGAGACAAAAACGTGCCCATCTCCTTCACCTCATGTCTAATGCCCCCCGCTAGATTGTCTCGAGTTGGCCTCGCAGTCGTTTTCATTGGGCTCGTCGGGTTCTGCCTCTTGTTTCTCGACTCATCGCCACTATCCGATACCCCTGTAAAGTTAAACGAACCAGCCGACGGCTCGAAATTAATAATCCAACCACCCGAGAACATCACAATTCCAGCTCCCACTCCATGGTGCAAGCCAGATGAGTGCACTACGGGGAGGTGGTTGCCCCGGGACCCCCCGTTCACGACCATCGCACAGTTCCAGGCTGCGTACGCCAACCGCCTTGACCGTCTGTGGAAGGGGTGCCATGCGATACCTACGACAAAGCCGCGAACTGCGGAGGAGCTGGACAAAGCGAACGAGGACCGGCTGATGAAGGTGATGAACTGGACATGGACGCCTTACAGCGGGCAGATGAGGCCTTGGAACGCTGACGAGTTCATGATTCGACTGATGCGTAGCCCAGGAGGGCTAATTCTCATCGGCGGTAGGTCTTTGTCCCAAATTTTTTATCGCTCACATCTCCTCATATCGGCCCTACATAGATTCTATTACACAGCAGCACATGCATTCGCTAGGCTACCTCTTGAATCAAGGGGACATCCAATTCGACGCTAGACAGCCCCATCTGCCAATGCACGACCACAAGAACGTTCATCAACTAACACTCAAACCCAACGTCCCGAAAACGCTCGAACTTCTAAGACGATCGGGTGTGCCTCCCTCGAGGCTGTCCCGGCCGGTAGTGACCATGCTCGAAGACCACATGCTGATCGGCGAACCCGAGATCCGCGCAATCACCGAGCGTCTAGGGGCGTCTCCAACGTACCATTGGTATCATGATTTCCAACGGGTAGAGGGGTGGGAAGAGTTCGTCGAAAACGCGGCTGCACCTCGTGAGGGCGAAGCTAAGTCGGTGACAGAAGACACAGTGTTGATGATGAACGCCGGCGCCCACGTAAGTGATCATCTACGATAATTACTACCACCTCTGAGCTGTCGCAGTGGTCAAGGCATGAATTCGCCATGCTCCCACCGCGCAGAACGGACAAGGATGAACAAGCACGCGTAAAGGAAACTTACAAACAGATGGTACGACCTCACTTCTTCGGATGTAATTGTAATTCGTGATGCCGAATCATGATTATTTGCAGATGAAGCTAATAACAGGCCGGATGGCTCCCATCCCACAACTCTCAGTCTACTACCGCTCCACCTCCCCAGGGCACCCCGCATGCGAACGGCGTGCCACCCCATACGAAAACGGGCCCTCAGCTGAGCATGCCGAACAGAACGTCGTCGGACGGCTGCAAGCCCTCGTCGACACCGACGACTTGAAAAAGCAACGCAGGCGCTGGGACTGGGATCTTTTCCCCGTCCACAACCAGATATGGAAATGGACGATTCGCAGGCTGAATCGTGAGCGGGCCTGGAGGGAGACCCGTATTGCCCAGGGAGAGGTCCCTGGCGCGAGGTGGTTCTATATGGATTTGTGGTCGCAAGCGGTGCAGAGGCCGGATGCACACTCGGAACCTGGAGTGGACTGCTTACATTGTGAGTCGCGCTGTTTATGTTTTTTTTTTGTTCTACTGGATGCTGATGGTGCCTTTTAGGGTGTCTGCCGACGCTGTTGAATAATTGGTCGTTCCATCTTCATCACTCGCTCTTCCTTGAAAGCCTCCCACCTACTGAGTCATGAGATGGAGTAAAAGATTGACGATTACATGAACCCCCCACCTGGTGCCCAAAGGCATTGTGAGCTGGTCCATGAGGACGATTTGTGACGATTTAGACCTATCTAGTTTTGCTATTGTGGATGCTGTACACTAATGGTATTGTTGTATTTCAAGCTTGTTTAGTTTTCGATCAGTAGCTCGTATAGCTTACGACTCCGATGTCAACATTTGTTTCGCCAGAATTCACGGACAATTCACGTTACGAACAGCCCTTAGCTCAGGCAGATAACATACGATAATCATTCTTATCAGGCGTTACAAATATTGAAAATGGAAGGTATGGCGAAGGATTAAGGTTTCAAAGCGTCCAGGAAACGGAAAGACCTCATTCTATAAATAGAACTCGGAATATTGAAAATGGAAGGTACGGAGAGTAGAAGAACTTTAGTCTGAGGTTGGAACATTTGGTCAGAGCCTATGATGATACCGTCATCCTAAACTCGCTTGGGTATAACGAATTCGTGAGACGAGAAAGATCTTCGTCAGCTCTTAATCGACCAAGCATTGGGGGTATCGAAAAGGTCTTTATACATCGGGACAGCGGTCGTGGTATTAGTAGAGCCCTTCAGAACAACCATGAGCAGACTATTACTAAGCCTGCATTTCCGAAACTTACCTGTGGAGCGGGGTGGTCCTTCCCCAACCTCGCACATAATCTATCCACTGCTTCATTCGCCCTTATGCTTTCCACCCCCGCTTTCCTCGCATCTTCAGCGTCCTTCCCGGCACGTTGGCATATATTCTCAACCCAGAGAGCGCTACATCTGACCATGACCTTGATAACCATGCAATCAACGATATGCTGAAGGGACGGTGTGATGTCCTTGAACATGGTTTCAGCGAGCTTTTCGAAGACCTCGTCGGTATGTTCGGATGGGTATATTTCATTCAGGGCGGTTTCAAGGGCCTTGGTACTGGATAACTCTGCGGATAAGCGTTCGGTGGAGGAGGTAATGACCGCTACAAGATGTGCAGGTAGTTTATCAAGGACGGCGTGTAATCGAACCCCACCTAGAGTGGCTCGTTGGGTGGAGGGAGCACAGACGCGAATGGCTGTCCTTTCTTTAGACGGAGGAGACCTGGTGAGTTTGGGGGGATGATCCTACGGTAAAAAGTGTTTAGCGGTTGTCGGGGAGATAAAGTTCGAAAGTGCTCACCTGAGCGCGAACTGTAGCATGGCCGTCTAAGATTTTATCGATTTTCTCGTGCAGCCTTCTGACTGTGCAGGCGAACGCCAACAGGTTCACGACAACGGCCAGACCGATAAATGTCATGAGTTCGAAGCTGATGCGACACTCCATGCTGAAGTTTTCAAAGATCAGGTACATGGCGGTATTGATAGACGACGTTGGATTGGATATATTGAAGATTTGGAGCGTGAGGTAGTGAAATGCGTCTTTTGAATGGCACAGATTAAAAGTGGGCCTTCGTTTGTTTTTTCAAAGCTCAAACACTTGTGGGGCGACAAGAAAGGGGAAAATGGGGGGTAAGCCATTATGTTGTGGGTTGAGGTATTATGAAACGATTGGTCCCTGTCGTTGAATAAAGGCCGACCTTTGAAGGATCATCGATCAACACTTAGATGAAGAAACGGAGGTTGAATAGCGGCTATGGCCCGGCAAATCAATCGCCTTGAGGCACGTTTTCCCCTTGTTTGAGGTGTTGCAAAACTCCGCAATCCCACAAAGCCAAGCAGAATAGGTGTTGATAATGGAGAGTTGGAGAGCTCATCCTTATAAGTATGGCGAGGATGGAAACCCCCAAGCACAGTCAAATCCTCATATCACGTCCTTTCACCTAGATCATTCAAATGACGATGAACATTTTCGGCACCACATTGCAAGATATACTTACCTGTCTCCTCCTTTTCGCTCTCATTATATTTGTTACGGGACTCACAGCCGTCTTCATCCTCATCGACTGTACAACGGCCTTCACCAGCTTGGAGGTCGTTCGGACACGCCTTGGAGCTTACAAAGCGCAAATTCAGGAGATGGACGTGGAGTCGTCTGTGATGAAAGCAAAGCTGGATGTTATGTTGAGAAATTGGAAGGAGGATATCATTAAACAGACCAGGAATCAACATGCGAGTGTATGCGTTGGGGAGTGGGAAGCGAGTAGGTTGCGAACTGCCGTGGAGTGTTCGTGTGTGCAAATCGAGCCTGGAAGAGTTTGGATGGCTCCTAAATGAGGAGGTGAAGGATATTAGCGAGAACGAGGAAGAGGCCGAGGAGGTTTGTCATTAAAATGTAAAATGTATCCAGAATGCTCGAGTACTTAGTTGGGGCTTAACGGCGATCATTTACACAAGGTGTACTTACCGGTTCTGGATATTATATATAGGAGAACAATCCATAGACACTCACTGAATGAAGGATATGAGAGAGCAACTTGAAGTTGCAATGTTATTATGAAAAATGTCAGATGCACGATTTGTATTATTACTATTACTATTAATGGTCGAGGTCTGGAAATACACGTGACGCGTGACTTAAGTAACGGTTGTCTTCCTGTCACGTGTCGCGGTCAATGAAAACCACAAACCTCAGGCTGGGCGGAAAATGAACTCTCGAACGACGTTCACAATGGCTTAATTGAAATTCTTGATTCCTTAAAGAAATATTGCTTCGGATCGCGACTGAACGGGCATACAGTACTACACTTCTCATCTGAGCGGACGGCGATGTAAGGTAAAACATCTTTACATACTTATTACTTACACCGTTACACGGAGTTCACATTCTACTTAGGTGAAGAGATGTCACAATGATAGTCGAACTTATCGGCTTAAGGACACCTGTCAGTCTCAAAAACATGCTGACTCGTCTTTAGGTAACCTACGGCCATCAAACGAAAATTTCCAAATCTAAAATTGACTTGCAAGGAGGTCAGAGCGTAGTACGTACACCTTACCAGGATCCATTTTGCAACCCCAAAGTTTACTCTTTCCGTGGCTTGTACTAGTAGTGAGTTGCTACATGATGCCATGCGCGCTTGTTCTTAGTTCCTGATGGACAACCTCAAGCTCTTGCTATGGTATGGTCTCCGGCTCATACCTCACCATAGTCATAACTGACTATTTTGATAGTAACACGGATAAAAGGGTCAAATGGATTCATGTGCCTACATCATATGCAAGGGGTTAGAAGGACCGGTAGTCGGTTTGGCATGGCGTTGCAACGCTTATCTCCCTTCCACGGGTGTATTAAAAGCTAGTAACAGCTTCACACCACCTATGCGTGCCGTTTAATACGTTCAAGGTCAAATAAATTCTCAAGGTAAGTATAAGTACCTAGTTGGAAGTCCATGTCCCACCTCCGAAAATAGAAGTCGCTGGGGAAAGCTGCATGTTCAAGCGCCCCGAGATTGTGACTCCATTCTCGATGGTAACTGTAATCTTAGTGACCCCAACCTGACCTTCGAATGCGCGTGAGGTCGTTAGATCATCAACTGACCCATATGTGAGAACGGCGTTGGAGCAGTTGAATGGCTGAACACTAGGGGCTATGCTGCCAACAAAGCTGTATTGAATTTCGTCGATAATGAACACCGAGGTGAATTTGCTGCCGTTGATCGATAATATGTTACCAGTGGTGGTAGACATGCCGCTGAATCCTGTGGAGCGTAAAGATGAGTGGGGGGACCGGGGAGAGATAAAATAGCGAAAGTTTTCTTACAATAAGGATGAGAGGTTATGGGGGGGTGTTAATTCTGGGTCGATTGTTCTGCCTTGGTTTCAGCGTCTCCTTTATATATGACTTCAATACTCAGGGCGTACGTCATTGCAGTTATATTATTTTGACGACCTATTCCATTAACGAGTTACTGATACATCGGACCGTTCAATCCCCCACTTTTACTAAGATGAATCATTAGCTAAATTTTGAGCTAAAGTTTGTCAATGATGATGACTTCGATGCTTGGGGGATGATGGAGTGGGATCAGAAACAACAACGGAAATTACTCGACCGATTCTTCCATCCCAGTCTATCCTACAGTAGTGGCGCTTAGTTCCGCTGTTCCGGCTTCTACTTTCTACCTCGACAAGTTTCTCTACCCGAATATTAAACGTGGTAGTGATAAGATCCTAACAACAGCTGATCAGTACACCTTCTCGCTGCGTCGCAAAGTGTGCCGAGGACAATTGATTGTAATATTTAAGTTGAAATCCGGTTTTAAATCGGTAATGGGTGAATAAGCGCGAGGCCTTAAGGTCTTCAGTACGATCTTGTGGGGCAATGCGGAACGTTATTTGGCCTAAGTATATAGTAAGTGGGATCGGATCGTAAACCTACGACTTGGGGATCGCAATCCCGAAACGACCTTTGGCACTTGGCCTTGCTTCCATATCTAAAATTATGGCATGATTATCGAAAGTAAATCCTTGTGTCTACATATGGCGCTTAATGATCCCAGTAACTTTGTGCCCATTTTGGAAAAATTCTGTGAGCGCAAATGCGACTGTGAAAACAACCCTAAGGGATACAACAAATATCTACAGGTCAGACTGAATACTTGATTGGAGGATAATAGGGAATATTATCAAATTTATTGTGTCTTGCCGCACAGCATCGCACACGCCTGTAAAATCACGACATTTTCTTAACTTACTTATTTCGTTTATATTTCATTGATTCCGAGTTCGAAGTATTGAGAAGGAGGCCATTCTAGATGGACCAAATCGTGGGAATTTCTTCGCACCAAGACCGCGGAAACTTCCGACGGTAACCGGCTATTATTATCTTCCTTGCCGGTGTGATTTTTGCCATCCAATCAACTCTTGCTCAAACAATGTCCAGTTAGCCTGTTCAAGGTCTTTAGGATCTCGTGAGGACCAGGGGGTATGAATTGGATTAAGTGTATATTTTTTTTGGTTATATAAATGACTTATACCTACACCTCTGATGCAATGACACCACAGAGACTCTGGGACTCAACCGCAATAATAATCATAAGTATTTAAATTCGAACTCGGACCTGCCGTGCTTGCAACGGCCCACACAAGACGGTATGGTCTGTAGTGGAGCTACGAGGCCTTGGCACAACCTAGTATATTTACCTTAGTCTTGTGCTACGTTGACTGAGGTGTGTACTCAAGTTACTTACTGATTATTCCCATAGGCTATAACTTTCTTTACTCCCCTAGGAGAGGGTTTTATATGAGAAGTTTCAAGATTTTTCCACTGGGCCGGTTTCGACGAAGTCTACAACAAATTAATAAATAAGCGCTTCAGTTTTCACAACTCCATGAACCTGAAATTGAAATCGATTTTCATTCTAGGCCTTGATGTTCGTCTTATTTTACAGGTTGCAACACTGTTTGATTCAAGTCCAATCTGATACACTGGTAGTTACACGAAAAAGCTGATCAACTCCTCTCCCACCATTCCCCACATACTCTCCCTCGCGCTAGTAGAGTCTGGAGGAACCTACCATAAGTGTAGGTCAGCATGTGGTGAGGAAAACCACGGCAGTGTCATGAAAATAAATACCTAGTTGGAAGTCCAAGTCCCATTTCCGGCGACGGTGCTCGCTGGAGATATCTGCAAGTTTAGGGGGCCTTCCAACTTGGCTCCGTTGGCGACGGTGAAGGTGACCTTAGTGACTCCAACCTGCCCCTCATACGCGCGGGTAGTAGTCAAATCACCGACAGATCCGTATGTGAGAGTTGCATTCGAGCAGTTGAACGACTGGACGGAGGGGTCCAAGCTCCCAGCGAAGCTGTACTGAATTTCGTCGATGAGGAAAGTGGCGATGAACTTTTTGCCGTTCTGAGAGATGATGTTACCGCTAGCAGAAGGCATAGGCTGATTTCTACAGGAGGAAATTTTAGTAAAGGCGATAGGATGAGCAGTGCGATGTGGAGGGCATACGATATGGGTGAAGGAGCTATGAAATAAATCGAAGTTGGGCTGTTGGTCTGGTGAGCTTCAACTCGTGGTCTTAAATAGGGCTGGCGAGATAGAACCAATAAATATATTCTCCGCTCTGGGTAGGCGTATACAATTCACCATTATTTGTGGCGTGCGACGATAGACTGTTCGTTTGCTTGGTGCGTACCTCCGGTCGACTATACCTTGACGGATATTCGTAATTGAATATGCGGGAAGCGTATCATCAGGTCCTTCTACCATCGGAGGTATAAAATTTCCAGGACCAATCGATGGCAGAAGCCATAATACCTATTGTCACGAGTCACTAGTCACTAGCCCAACCACATAAAATGGCAAAAGGGGAAGGAATCTTAATTTGATCTCGGTTTTTATTTTTCTAGGCCACCACCATCTTCATATACTCCACCCCTTTTAATTTTTGATTATGGTCCATAGTTTGCTAGGGATCATCTCGTAAGTTTGAGCCATGTTCGGATGATCAATGGGCCTATAGTTAACTTTGTTTTTGCCCATCTTAGATTTGACGCAATCTTCGTGCGCCGGCTTTAACAAAACAGAGTTGACTTTTGACGGTGAGTCATAAACATGGGTCACTTCAAAAAAATTATTAGAACGATATGGTACACGATCACAAATCTCACCAATTTCTAGTTCAAAATTCCATAAAAGTTCCATACACCTCATACTCGCCGTGCCACACTATATCCCTCACTCATTGAGGTATTTTAGTTTCACTTTGATTCCGCCCCTTTGAATTACCTCTTTCCAAGAGAATGGTTGATGGGGTACGAGCCAATCGGTGTTCCCCTCTGGGGGCGCATTGTAGACCAAAAACCCAGCCATCGTCGATTCCAATGGGCCCCCGCCCTAACAGAGATCAAGGGGGTACGTCTACTGATTTTGTTCCGGTATTACATTTTCTAGAAAAGATCTTGAAATACCGCTGCTCGCGATCCCATAATTAGGATTAAGAAGTACAAGACCTGATTTCGGGCAGTTAAACGTCATCACCTGCTTGGCCTAGGCTATGAATGTGGCTTGTGCGTTGTCCCCTTCAGGCACTCTATATCCATTACTATTTGCGGGGTGTCATATTCTTGTACTGTCTTCCAAATTTTGTTGTACGATGAAAGGGAAAAGAGTATGAAAATTTTAAAACAAGGAGGGAGAGCAAGTACTCCTTCTTCTCCAGTTGGCCCATCAGAACACATACGGCTCTGAAGCAAATATTCGTGCGGTGGGACAATGGCGGAGGTTCTAGCAGAACGTACGCTCTCTATATACTGGAGGTATGGTTGTCGTTTACCACGGAAGACAGCGTTGATGTGGCGTTTACTGTTAGTGATACCATGAAATCGCGCAACGGTGTCAGCGTCATGGGTGAATCTTGATCAACGGAGTTAGTACACCTTCCCCAGAAAATTGAACCCCGCCGTCTGCCCGTTCAGGTGCCTTAACGTAATACTCACCTATAACCAGATATCAGAGCTGAGGCCTCGCAGGGTCACATTTATAGGTTAGGTTATGGGTACTTCAATTGGGAGTTTCTGCTGCACAGCCCGTCGCGCCATTTGGGTATGGCGAGTGGGCTCGAGATCAAGGGAACGTTCGATATAGTCGACCCATCTTAGATTTAGCACTGATCTTTTCCAGTGGTGGAAGTAGAGTTTTAACTCTTCTATACCTCCTGTGCCTGTTAATATTATAATCATGTTAATTATTTCCATACAATCAATAGTTATAGTGACGGGGCGTACACAACCTCATACCTTCAGGGGTGACGTCAAGCTTCATGGCGGCAAAACATAATTATCTTCCATTTCGTTATCTACGAGATTGGGCATAGTTTGGCCGGGAATATAAGCCCTACACTCCAAATCCCATCAATTGAGGCGACTCTCGTTTATGTCGACGTTCCTGATTTTTCAACCACCTGATCATTTCACAAGTCCATTACGAAGAGCCCCTGTGGGATTTCAGACAGCTCGCAGGTTGGCAGGGTTGAGGGGGGCGTTATATCTTTACAAAATGAGCTTACGATCAAGGCCACGTTCATTGTACTTGGAGGGTACCATAAAAGTCGGGAACGGAACCTGGAGCGGAAAAACGAAAAGAATTCTTTTGAAGTCACATGACACCCGGTTGACTCTCAAATGAATTTACACAGTTCCAAGCTAAACTGAAATCATTTACCCAATGCGTTGCGAACATCACGAAACTTACATCACATGGCAGACTGCAATGTAAAAGAGGACCAGTTGAAATTGTTGGTGAGTAACGTTGTTAAACATATGTAATCCTAACCATGAGAAATTACCCTGGTACTCCGGAGCTCGTATCCCCAGACCTGTCACTCGCACAGTATTGAGTCACTGGTGGGTGCTCGACTGAGTCAAATCATTTCTTTTCCCGAGGGCTTTCAAAGACGCACATTCAACAATTCAAGTTAGTTACACGTGTGTGAAGTGTGCCCATCCGAGGACCTGCCTCTCATTCGTTGATGCTCAATTAATGTCTAATTCAATTGACATGCCCAACCCACCACTGTTATCTATCAGACATGCTTGTCATGGGCAGCAAAAGTCCGTTTCAATGCACTTTCGCTACTCGGGATCAATACCTTGAAGCTACCATATCAACGCTGTAGGGTTCGCCAGGCCATCTTGAACTATCGGCTCCACCGGCCCTGTTCCTGGTACATTTATTGATACCATCTCAACGTGATCGTTTCATAGTCGACTTCCTCCGCCAGCAGGAAAATTTTACGAGCACGTCGATGGCCAATGCTGTGTTTTTTTTTATGGATCCATGCAGTCAAGCATATGGTTCGCGGCACGATAACCTGATGACGAGAAACCCCTCGGCTTGTATCTATCTTCTTCTATAACGGCCTCTGCAGGCCTAGCCACTTTCGGAGATGCAAGGGATGCGTCCGTCTTGGGCTTTATCCGAGTAGAAACCGTGCGCACCATAAAAGAGTCTCAAATTCCCACCAAGTACAAATCACGTCCCCAGATTGATCAGCACGGCGTTCAAGATTAAAGTGAATGTAATCGATGCTTCTGGTATCACCGAAACGTGCGGTGTTCTGCCGCATGTTCTGTCAAGTCCCGCCCTCAGAATAGAAACTCTTCAGTTCTAAAGGGTTATTTCTGGAACGGAACAGCGTCGCCTGACCACATGTAAGTTACTGATCCCCCCTCTTCATTGTTCAAATCCATTCATATCTCTATTCGAGTTAGATTTGAGAGTGCCTGTGGGGTGATACTACACATGGTACCTACGTCTTCACGCGACCCAGGGTCCGGGCTTTCGTTATACAAGTCGGCGATTCTGCTGGCAGATTAGGGCACTCCTTCGTATATATTATGCGCCCATTAGGCTTGGATAGGTGCGTCCCACTTTTTTTATTCCGCCTCGTCATTCGCCCTAAGATATAGGAACAATGCTTCCGTTCAGTAGACTCTTCGCAGCTACATTTCTTGCGATCGTGTATGCTTCAGTGTCGCGGGCAGCCCCACATGAAAACAACGTAAACCATGCAACCCATCGGATACGGACTGTTGGCAGTCGCGGTCTTCAACTAGAAACATTCCATCCAGCTTCAACTTACCAGGTAACCTTGATCAGTATAGAGTGTGTAATTATGCTCATATGAGGTTCATCTGTAGACATTTGGAGAGGGAATTGATCACCCTTTGAGAAAACGCGACGGGACAACATTGCAGGACTCTGCCGTCACCTTCGTCCAATCCCATCTGAATTTGACCTCATCCGAAATTACGTTCAAATCCGGGTTTGAAGGACAAGTAGCAAGACACGCATACGTTAAACAATCAGCGGTTAGTCAAGGTTACCATGCGCATCCTCATCGCCTGACAAGCGGTTCTTTAGAATGGTATTCCATTTGCTAATGCCGTAGCAAATGTGGCGTTTAATAAAGATGGCAAGGTACCCTTCTTGCCCCTGATTTATGTATCTTCTGGGCTTAGAAGATTTCCAATAATAGGTCGTCGCGTTTGGATCATCTTTTGTAAAACCAAGTCAGTTTTGATTTTATCGAAGAAATTTTCATTGACCGAGTGTGGACGTAAACAGAAACCATTGCTTCACCAACTCCTTCAATAACTCTTAATGCTGCTATCGCCAAAGCTGAAGATGTGTTGGACGGCACTTACAATGGACACCCTTCCTCAATTCAATACCTTGCCAAGTCCGATGGTTCCGCGGCTCTCACACATGCCATCCAAATTCAGAACGAAGAAACTGGTACCTGGTTCGACGCCTTTGTAGATGCCCATTCTGGAGAGCTTCTTCACGTCACTGACTTCGTTTCCAAGGCCTCAGTAAGTAGAACAGCTTTCTAGCTGGAACGTATCCTGATCCGTGTTGTTTATATAGTACCTTGTTCTCCCAATCACAAAACAAAACCTCACGCAAGGGTTCGAAACATTGACAAATCCCTATGACGCCATTTCATCTCCTAATGGTTGGCACTCTACTGGAACGGTAAACTTCACGTGTGTAGTCTCGTACCTTTCATAATAATTTTTATGCTCAATTTTACTCTGACAGGACTACAAGGTCGGTGATTAACTACTTTTTTCCACTCTAATCTCACATACAATCTAGCGGGAACAATGCTGTGGCATTTAAAGGAACGAATTCATCACTCACGGCACAATCGTCTTCACCTCTAAACTTTTTATACACGCAAAATCCTGCAACTCAACCCACCGCGGGGTCAAATGTTGACGCTGCAAGAACGAATGCCTTTTATATTGTTAACACCCTGCACGATGTTACGTATCGGTGAGTAACACTTCTCACCTGAGGACGGTTTGACTCATTTTTTACGGGCTAGCTACGGATTCACAGAGGTAATTCTGACATTACACTGAACATTAAAGAGGTTAATCTCATATTCCCTCATCCAGGCTGCGTACAACTTCCAAAGTAATAATTTTGGCAAAGGAGGAAAAGGAGGTGACCCTGTGACCGTATCTGTCCAAAGCTCAGCAGGTCTCGATAACGCAGATTTTGCGACACCCCCGGAGTGAGTTTGTGTGTCCTCAGTATATGTTTTGCTAATAACCATTGGGCGACCAGTGGTCAGTCTGGTCTCATGCGTAGGTCGCTCCAATAATTGTTCTAAATCCCTACTCACCGAACCAACAGGTATGTTCCTATGGGACTATACTTCTGTAAGTGCCCTAGAGCTAGGTTGTAGTTCAGCCCCCCTGAAGACTATCATTCGTAGCCCGAACGGGACGGTGCTCTGGAAAACGATATTGTTACACACGAAAACACACATGGACTTACTAACAGAATGACTGGGGGCGGAACTGGTGCTTGCTTGCAAACGTTAGAATCAGGTGGTTTGGGCGAAGGTCAGTATTCCCATTAGTAATTCATTGAATTAAATTGACAAAACTATAGGATGGTCTGATGCGATGGCTGAGTCCGTTATTCATGCTCGGGCTTCAAAGTACTCAACTGAAAAAAATTGCTCCCCTAGTTGGATCGAAAAAACTTCCAGCGCTGTTCCTGATTTTGTTCTTGGCACATATGTTATAAATTTCTCTACCGGTGTTCGAGGATATCCCTATTCTACTAATCCGTACGTTACTTTCTGTTATTCCAAAAAAAACACCGATAATTGGATTCATAGGAAAATAAATCCTTTGAAGTACTCGAGCCTTCTGACCTATCGTGAAGTTCACGGTACGCTTCACTCACATGCCATGCGAGATAACTACTTATACAACTAATGACAACCAGTGATCGGTGAGATCTGGGCCAACATGCTCCACAACGTCTACGCAGCATTGGTAGAAGCGAGCGGATGGTCATCAACTGCGCGAACAAATCCTGACGGAAAGGAAGGAAATGTTATGTTCCTTCATCTAATGATCGATGCACTTGCCCTTCAGCCATGTAATCCAACATGTACGTCCACACTCCCTCAGATCCTGTTAATTATTACCTCACTAATTGGCCTCAACACCAGTCCTCGATGCTCGAGATGCTTGGATTCAGGCCGATGTGAATCGATACCAGGGAGCGAACAAATGCGTCTTGTGGAAGGCCTTCGCGAGCCGTGGGATGGGTATGAATGCTGCATCTTACGGAGACTCTGCAGCCGTTCCCTCAGGGTGTTAGGGAAACTGTCGTGTCCAGGTCAATTTAAGTTAACAGGTAAAACCCTATATGTTAGAATGGGTACTTGTATTATAACCCCGCTAAATTTATATTCACAATTTCCGAAAACCTACGCTACTATATTCTGATCTACATTCCTATCCACCTTTTGTCTTTCCCCGACTGATTTATATTTGAATTCCTTTATTACTGTCAGATTGGATCTGTTTTATCTGATAAGGTCCTGACCCAGAAAGAGTCATTTTTTCGGTTGCCAAGCGGTCAAAAGTCAACTTCAAATGACATGTTCTTGACTCTGATTGACATCCGTTTATAATATATAAATATCAGTTTTGCCACTCTTTTCCTCCAACATTCGGTTTATTCTGACTTTCAGGCCTCGGCCTTACTTTCGTCTCTTTTCATCGACCCCATCGCGCCTCAAAACGAAACTTGTACCAAAAAGTTCGGTTCATATCATGGCACCCGCATTTTCAAACGAAGATTCTCAGCTTATCGCAAACCTCCATGCGTTGTCCAATAAATCACCAAAGCTGGTCAAGTCATCCACATATCCTGCGCCAGCGGATCCGCAGACGATCGTTCGCAGTTGGAAGATGAACGAGTTCAAGTATTATGACATTCCATCTCCATTTCCAACTCTAGCTCGGGGGATATTTACGGTTGATCTGCCAGGAAGCTCGGAATCTGAAGAGGCAGGAGAGGGAAAGGATGCGACGGAACAAAAATATCGTATAGTAGCGCGTGGATACGACAAGTTTTTCAACATCGGCGAGGTTCCTTGGTGCACGGTGTGTCTATTCTTGCTTGGGCATGAACCTCACATCTAATGCGTGGGTAGTGGCCCTCTCTCGAAGCCCATACAGCTGCCCCTTACACGCTATCCCTCAAATCTAACGGGTGTATCATCTTCATTGCAGCACTCACACCAACGAAGCTTCTGATCACTTCAAAACATTCCATTGGACCTGTGGCGAACTCGCCTGTGAGCCATGCAGAAGCTGGGGAGAAATGGATTCGCAAATATCTCGAGCAGAAGGAAAAGACAGAAGCCGACTTGGCAGCTCACCTCTGGGAGAACAACTGGACCGCCATTGCAGAAGTGAGTCTAATAGATGATATACGGCTTTTTGCTAAATTCCTGCCAGTTATGTGACGACTCATTCGAAGAACATGTTCTCGCATACCCACCCGAAAGAACCGGTCTACACCTTCACGGTCTGAACGTCGCTACGAAGGAATTCAAGACCTTGCCTCACGAGGAAGTTGATGCGTTTGCCAAGGAATGGGGATTCATTACTACCGCGACAATTACCATGAACAGCATCGAAGAGGTCAAGGAATTTACAACGGAGATTGGGAAGACGGGGAAATGGAATGGCGAGGCGGTGGAGGGCTTTGTCGTACGGACCCACGTGACGGAGCCTCCAGTAGACAAGGACAGGTCTGCCAGCGCGTCGCCATACGCGCCTGGATCGTCATTTTTCTTCAAAGTGAAGTTCGACGAGCCGTATATGATGTACCGCGACTGGCGGGAGGTGACGAAGTCTCTCCTGTCTTCAAAAGGTCCAATGTCCGCGTCTTCCCTTCCCAAGTCAAAGATGAAGAGGGCCGAGACGAAGCTCTATGTCCGGTGGGTGATCGAAGAGATCAAGAAGGATCGGAAGCCTTTTGAGCTTTATACGAAGGGGAAAGGTATCATCGCGACTCGGGAGCGGTTCCTGACGTGGCTGGAGACGGAGCAGGGCAAGAACGATATGGAGAAGTCACAAAAGGGCATCTTGGAAAGAATCACTATCGAAGAGGCGAAAGTGTACGAGAAAACGATTATTGCTCCAATCGCTATCCCTGGCTGTGGTAAGTCTTCGGAATCATATTTATTATGGCTGTACCAATATATGTGTCTATTAGGAAAAACGGCCGTATCGGTAGCACTGGCTCATATTTTTGGCTTTGGGCACACACAAAGCGACGATATTCATGTGAAGAAGCCTGCTCCGCTCTTTATCAAAAACGTAACGACCCTTCTCAAGACACATAATGTGGTCATTGCAGACAAGTACGCCTCCCCCTTACCTATCATCGATAGCTCATCTTTAACTCCAATATAGAAATAATCATCTCCGCCAACATCGACAAGCCTTGCGCGAAGCCGCGGCCAAGTACCCGAATTCCAATCACCCGATTCCTATTCGCCTCCTTGCCTTAAACTGGTCTATTGCCGATAAACCACAGGCGACGGTGCACCGGATTTGCGGGGATCGTGTGACTGCCCGTGGCGACAACCACCAAACTCTACGTGCGGACTCAACTGAGGCCAAATCTCATGAGGAAGTGGTGTGGCTGTTCATTAACTCCACCGAAGACCTCGCCGAAGACGAAGTGGATGCCGTCGTAGATATGGAGATGGAAGATGATCTCGAGACATCCATACGTCGCGCAGTTGATGGATGTATCAGTATCCTCAATTTGGAACGACCGACAGATGAGAAGATCAAAGAGGCGGTTGATGTTGCGCTGGGTTATTCTCCTACAGTTAAGAAACCTGACGACCAGAAGAAGAAGACTGTCGCCCCAAGATACTTTGGGCTTCTTGCAGAACTGGATTTGGAAGAAGTCCTGGGCAAGAAGCTCGATTCCATTACATCGGAGGGTGGAGAGACGAGCGAAATGGGAGCACAGGCGTTGACGTTTTGGAATGAGTTAAAGAGTGGGAAGCGGGTCGCGAAAAGGCCCCACGTAACGATCGTTCATCAGAAATCACTCCCTGGGGAGCAAATGCTATGGGACAAATGTACTACTCTTCACCGACTTGCGCAGCCACCGCTGTTCAGTGCAAAGCTAGGGGACCTAGTGTGGAATGATGAAGTTATGGCAGTTACGGTGGATGACCTTCAAGTCGTTATCGAGGATGGTGAAGGGGACGAAGTACGGCTTGCGCGGGCGTTCCTCGATGCCTTGACGGAATCCATCAGGGGACGGTTACACATAACTGTGGGCACGAAGAACTCGAATGTTCTGCCTGTTCAGGCGAAAGTACTTGTGGAGGCGTGGAGGGATGGCGCTGATTCTGAAGCCATTAGGAACTCGCGATCCATGCCGCTAGGTGGGATCGTTGTCAATGGCCGGATCAAGGGACTGAACACATAAAAAATTCCGTTATATTGATTCCCCTTAACTAAATATCCGTAGCATTTTGGACTCCCATCCTACTCATTTATTCAACCACTCATCCCCACTCACGTATCATATGCCATCTTTCACCCACCTCTTCTAATTCTACTACATTACCACCACTTTTGGCTAACTATAATTCAGTCTTGGTCTTCAGGGTGTGTCCAGTACTTTGGCCCATAATCCAGTAAAAGCTCTTCTCGTATTTCCACTGGTTTCACTAAATTATAATTTGGCAGTTGATATTAGATCAACATGATAATGAATCGTTATAATGCTCACAAGTGATGATTGCGATCCGGTGATCGCCGTTCACCAGACGAACTGAAAAGGCATTAAAGGACTTCCAAAGAGATACAACTGAGTATACCACATACTACGAGCTCCACAATTATTATCTTGTTCCCCCTGTTCCCCATGGGGGCGGGCGTCATTGAGGTATCGTGTGTTATTACCGAGTCCAGCAGAGTCTAAGTTCGTGGTTAAATTCAAATCAAACCCGTAATTGAGCCCAGTATAATCATTTATGATCTCCCTTGGTGGGGGTGTCAGTACACACGAAGATAATAATGTAAATGGTATACCACCTATGCGACACATAATGTGCAGAAAAAATTTCCGCTACGTATTCTGATCACACAGAGTTAGCGGACCTTCGAACAGACCGAAAATATGGAGTACCTCCAATAACAACGTCCGCTTTAATATTCGTGGTGGCGAACGCCCCAAGTCCATAGGAACCCCGATCGATGGCAATGTAGTTCTACCATCATATTCAAGCTTAAATCTGAAACACAGTGTTCATAATCTTACCTTGGTTATCCCTCGCTGAAGATCAACGTTTCGACAAGGGGGCCTACGCTTGGTCTTTCCTGAACAGAAATCGATACACCATCATATCGCATACAATGAACGATATTACCTCTGTAGATGATAAATAGAATTTTAAGACTCATTTCTCTATGCGTACCTTGCATCACAACCAGTACATACTTCCGGGTCACATTCTCTATTCATTTGACGACATATGCAGTCCGAGTCCTCTTGATATTTACAGGATATGCCGCTAATTGAAGGCACACAGTCGCAACCCTTCCATCGTATGGGACCTTTCTCCACGTTATTTCAAATTAAAGAGCTTTTTAAGGCAAGCTCACATTTCACCGTACACCTACAGTTACGTTGACAGTGTTGCCCTGCCATATAACATGGACATGTTGAGTTTTGGTCGCATGGCCCCTTGTGGTGGCAGGGGTACAATCTAGACCAAATGATAAAAGAAACTCGCAAAAGTAGAAAAGGTATGCTCACGGTGCGAATGTCGGTGTTTCCACTGAACCATTATTTTCATCGTCTAATAGGTCAACTGAGGAAGCTGTCAGTCGCGATTTATCTACCAGCCGTCGACAACTGTACCGAATTGTGGCATGACAAACCGGGAAGGTCTTTCTTCCCGATATAGCTCATCAACGATACACTCATCAGGCATTAATTTGCAGCGGTATCCAAATACCTAAGATTATGAGTTCTTATGGATGCGGTTAAATCGAAGATATAATCAGCCATAAACCTCACGACATGGTTTCCTACAAATAATGGCCAGATCACACGGATTTTGGTCCGGCATTAGTTTGAGGACACTCTCTAGGGTTTTCACATCATCTTCGTTTTCCCAAAAGGGGAGATCCTTGAAACACATCATAATAAACATCAAGAATTGGGCTAAAATACGTATTTACCGGAAAATCATCCTCATCGATAAATCGAAAACATTCTTCACTACACGCTTTTCCCTTGGAGGATTTTAAGTCTGTGCTGGTGATCTTTGGTTTAACAGGGTCAATTGGTGGGTATTTGTGATTTCCTAATCAAACATTGGGACGTTAAGAGTATGCACATCAGGCATTTGTGTGGTCATACTATGGGTTGGACAAAACGTGCGCAAACAATTTAGGTTTGGACAGAAATCAGGAAGATCCTGGTTGATGGCGGTGAAAAGGTCAGGAGTGTTCAATACCAAGTTCTTCGGCAAGATAGGAGCTGGGGTCTTGTCAATATAATCGGCCAAGCCTCGCCATGGAATATCTCTGGGTGCCCATGGGCGATGAATGAAACGAATCAGTAAAAGTCCAAATGTGAGTTACCTTTGAGCCACACTCCATAACAAACCCTGGGCTGGTGAGATTCTGAGGGGTGGAAATATTTTCAAGACATCAATTTCCTCATAGCTGAAATCGTGATAAAAATGAAGACGCCGGACGGTCTCCAGTTGAATTACCTCCACTGTAATAATAAACCCATGCTGTCAAATGTTTAAGACACTAGAGCTTACAATCAGGGTCATCGAAATCGCTTTGCCAGCTGAACTCATCGAAACCTTCCAGGTAATCCCACATTGGAAAGGCTGGATCGTCTGCGTAGGGTATAAACGCTGCCATTTTGTCGTAGAGGGTTGTAGCTGGCATGTAATTCTGCGATGCGGGTGTGCAAATCTCATACTTCGGGTGAGGGACGGTTCGATCTGTGATGGGGTAATGAGTTGGGATCAAAGTCGTGTAACGGACACAATTCCCGGTCTCGTCGTAATGTTCAACTGTAAAAGTATCTGTTTCGTCAGAGCCCATGAGCTCTGGCTCAAACTCCTGGTCTTCACAGTCATACTCCGGCACTACCATAGACTCTGGTTCGATGGACGCCAAACCATTTAAAGCAGTTTTGGAGGAGTTTTGCTCCCAAACATAGAAATCATTCCATGTTTGCTTATAAATTTCTATGGCGATCTTTCTTTTTTCGGGGTCGATTTCGCGATGGTCAGTAATTTCGGGTTCTGGGTATTCCGAGGGATCCATATGGTTTAGGTTCAGTCACAAGTTGTGAAAGTCAGATAATCGTGTCGAAAATGAGAGTTGTTCCGAGATAGCTGCAATTCGAGGAATGGGCTCGAGCAGATTTGCAGATACCATGAGTAGGCAACTTACAAAAGATATTGACTGCTTTCTAGCAGTAAAAATCATTTCGGGGGCGTGAGAAACTAAGATAAATAAAAAATTGAAACTAAAACATTACTTATTGTTATTTACTCAAGTCAGGCAAGTAATATAATATTAGCTTAACAGTTAACATTTATAA
>MU150301.1:49069-59144 GCA_015584075.1 Collybia nuda
AAAACTAAAGGACTCGTAATTTTGGAGTATATTGGTATCTGTAGAATATGCCATGTCCTTTGCTGATTTCATGGAACTATTACCCAAATACATTTGGGGTGTGACAGAGGTCAAGCCTTTTGATAATTTTCTCAAAGTAAGGCCGTTGGGAAAGCCTAATGGAACCGTCATCGTCTCGTTTCACAGTTAATCCAACAATTTGTGAGGCCTCCCCAAGGTCTGATATTTCAAAGTGCGTACCAAGCTCATCTTTGAAATCTTTCATTTTGCTTCCAACTCCTCCAAAAACGGACATGTCGTCCACATGTACTCCCACAATCAGAAGATCCTTTCCAGATCCTCGGATAAAAACACATTGATTGGCCATAAGCTTCTGGAACTTCATTTTGGTAAACGCTTTATTAAGAAGCGTGTTCCATTCTCGGCCGGCTTGTTTGAGTCCGTATAGAGACTTCAAAAGTTTCCATACGCGTTTTGTTCTGTCTTCAAAGCCTGGAGGTTGGACTAAATAAATTTCTTTGTTCAAAACGGCGTTTAAATAAGCGCCTTTAATATTGATAGTGTGGAAGTGGAGATGGTGATAAGCCGCAATGGTCACCAAAAAGCGGAGGGAATCCATACGGACGACGGGGGCATAAGTCTCCGAATAGTCAATTCCAGGCTTCTGAGAATAGCCTTGGCCACGAGACAAGACTTAGCTTTGTAAAATTTTCCTTCCCCATCAGTCTTGGCCTTCCATACCCATTTGGATTTGATTGGAGTTCAATCAATGGGTAGTTCTGTTAGTTCGTATGTTCCAAGGTTTTTGAGTTGTTCAAGTTCCTCCTCCATAGACTTCTTCCAGATTTTGTTATTGATGGCTTCTTGGAGGTCAATAGGCTCCTGTACAGTAGAGGAAAGGAATGCAATGTCGGGAGATTCGTTGTCGACGATTTTGACAATGTATCCTGATTCGGTTTCATCTAAATTAGGGACCATGTGTTGCCATTCCCTCAGACCTCGGGAAGCGGGATTATTCAGTAGCCGGTAGTTTGGCTGGGAAATCAAAGCAAGACGCGTGGAACGTTCCCGAATAGGTATCATTGAGGGATGTGGCTTCTTCACTTTGTCAATTTTTTTGGTTTCAACAGCACTTTGCTGCTTGATATCCCTACTCCCCCCCTCAAGAGGCAAAGGTGGGGCAATGTAATCAACATATTCAGTAGGTTTAACCGTCAAAAATTTGACATTACGCGAGGTTTGAACTTGACGGGCTCTTGGATTAAAATAACGCCAAGCCCAAGATTGATTGGCTAACCCCACGAAGACAAACTCACGTGATTTTGGTTTGAGTTTGCTTGGGTTGCCGCCTTGGTTCAATACCCAGCATTTTGTGCCAAACTCCTGCAATGCAGCGACGTTTGGCTTCGTGCCCATGAAGCATTCTTCAGGGGTTTTGTTAATTAAGGCACGCGTAGGTGAACAATTTTTTAAGTAAACGGCATACACAACGGCTTCAGGCCACAAAAATAACGGTAGGTTCTTCGAAGATAGCATGGCACGCGCGCGTGCTCGACGATTGTTCTATTCGCGCACTTGGCTATACCGTTTTGGGATGAGGAGTACGGAGCGGTGATCTCCGATTGAATTCCCAATTAGGCCAAAAGGTTCTGGACCTTTTCGTTTACATATTCTTTTCCGTTATTGAATTGTATAGCCTTCAATCTCTTCCCCGCTTGCGTCATAATGTAAGTGTGGTATTTTTGGATGCAATCTTCGATTTCTTCATCCGATTTAGACTTCAAGAAGTAAATTATCATGCGTTGACATTTCCCCTGCGTAAAGGAAATGTAGAATCGTTCCCCACGGATCCCAGTGGTCCGTGCCGGTCCCCACAGGTCCGTCAAAGTCATGTCCCCTATGTCTTTAAACACAGTATTAGATAATTTGGGGAACAAATTAACTGTGTGCTTAGCCTCAATGCAGGCAACACAGTCATAAATGGGGCTAGATTCATCGACTTCGAAGCCTTCTACCAATTTTTTATTCTTCAACAATTTTACTGAGGCCATATTCAAGTGACCAAAGATCCGGTGCCAGTCGTCCCATGTGCGGAGCGTGGAAACTTCTAAAGCTATATCGGGATCCACGATCTCCGCGATCAGATTATATAATTGGCCTATCTTCCGGCCTTGCAAAATGACGTCCATAGAATCCCTGGGAGAAACTTTAATGTATTCTCCTTTTAGATGGACAATAAAGCCGGCGTCGGTAATGCGACCCACAGAAATGAGGTTGTAGGGCGCACTAGGCACGTGCAAAACATTGGTCAGCGTGATAATTTTAGTGTCGTCACCAACTTTGCATTTAATTTTGATTTTCCCACGCCCTACACCTTCTGCCGAACCGAAGCCTAGAACTTTATGACCGGGGGTTTCAATATATTCGGTAAAACCCGATCGATCTTTGAAAATGTGTGACATGGCTGCGCAATCGGCAAGGATAGAATTGGAAGTAAGGGCGGGAATGGCAAAATCGATTTCCCCATCTGGGGTAGCGGTGAACGGGTAGTCGTCCGTCGCCTGATTAGCCTTATCCGGCTTATCCCTGCCTCCACTACTTCCATCCTTCTTTTTCCATTTGATTACTTTCTTCTCACCACCTTTCTTCCCCTTCCTTTTGGGGCAATGGAACACAATATGTCCCTTCTGATCGCATTCGTAACACGTGATATTGGGGTTGTATTTCACCATGAGGGCAGTATCCCCCTGATGCCGAGATTTGATCTGACGATCTTCTTCCAATATCCTAGCGATCAATTTATAACTGTCCGTGAGAGTGGCGGTATCAATAGAAGAAATGAATGAATCCCACGTGTCAGGTAGGACGTAAGAAGCGTGATGCTAAATTCCCCATCGCTAATCTGTGATCCCAATGCCGCCAACTCTTTGGTGTACCCGCGCAAGGTCCGAATATGTTCCTCGATATCGGCACCTTCGGCACATTGCATACAAAATAGTTTTCGACGTACTGTTACAATTTCAATTGGACCTTGGGCCTCATACATATGGCTCAACGCAGTCCAAGCCTGGTTAGAGGTGGTTGCTGCTGCAATATATACGAGTGATGAGTTGCCAACTCGAAGACGGATGGTCGTCAAGGCCTTCCTGTCTTGTGCGCGCCACTCTTCCAAATTAGGTGTAATTGTTGGAGCGGGAATTGTACCATTTGTGTAACTGTAAAGATTTTGATCAGTAAGAATGTCAATCATTTTGATCTTCCATATTGGATAATCATCCGATCCGTGCAATGGAATGATGCGATAAATGTTTCCCGAAGGTTCGGACATGTTTCGGAATGCGAGTGATGTAGCGGTTGGATTTAGTTAAGGCCGGGGCCCATAACCTGTTGACAATAGCAGTGAGTTGGAAAGGGATCATATAAAGATGATATTTTTGTGTACAATATACAACTTAAATACATAATGATTTATATTGTTATCTTTACTTACTAAGGTAGTTAGTAATTCGAGACTACATACTTAATAATGAGAAACTGTTTCATAGATAAGTATTTGTAACATGAGTCAATGACGAGGAGGATGACGAGGGTCACCTCATTCCAACATGGGGGCCCAACCCCCTGATTAAGCCAAGTTGCACCTATGTTTCTCCATACACTTCCTCTGGATTGTGCTCTCCAGCATGACACAGCTTTATCCCATGTTAATTTTTCACCCTCTCCTTAATTACTGTATACAGTGACCAATACATATACTCAGTATAGTTGGTTTATTGAATGTAGAACCAAAAAAAAAATGTACAAAAAAGGTCAACCCTGCTGAACCTTCAGCTTGTGCACAAAATTTTTCAACAATTGTATGGAGCTTCCAAAGTTTGCATATGTGAATTTTGAAATGCTTGAAAGTTAAATACTCTGATAAACTCAAGCTAGTTGACTGGTGAGTAATTCTCTAATGAATTTTTTAGACAAATTATCTAGATTTGTAGCAAAATTAAACAATAGGAACTAATTGACAAACTACCCAAATGAAAACATCAGAATTCTTCTAGAGGAGCTGGTAAGTAACCAGTCAAAGTTAAGAGAGAATGTACACACCTCATCCCAAGCTCATAATGTGACTACATGCTAGTGAAACATATTGAAAGGATATGCAGAAGCTGTAGTCTTACAATACAATGTATTTCTACTTAGCTAGTCAAACACATACCTTGGTTGCTGTAGAGCTTAGAGTATTAGTGAGAAGGTCATATAAACAATAAGTATTAGGTGTATGGAATACAGGTATATATACTAATAGGATGGTGAGCATGGACCATGTAGGTAGTGCAAACGGACCATCAGAGTCACAACTTGGTGTCGTAACTTGGAGCAATTTCAACTCTCCCCCTCAATTAAGAGATCTAGATAGGTAGCTAATCTAATCTAATCTAATCTTGAAGATTGTTGAGCAAGTAAAACTTGAGCCCAAGTTGTGATCTAAACATAAGGAATTTATCCTTTGGTAGATTCTTGGTAAACATGTCTGCAGGATTACTAGTTCCGTCAATAAAGACAACTGTGATGTTTCCATTTTCAATGTTTTCCCGAATGTAATGATATCGGATGTTGATGTGTTTTGTGTGCTGATCTTGCACGGGGTTGGATCCTATGAATATAGACCCTTGATTGTTGGCTGCAATTGTTGTGGGTGGTTGATTGAAACCTATCTCCTTTAGGAGTGTTCTCATCCACATTACTTGGCAGCATGTATCTGACAGCGTCATGTACTCGGCTTCAGTAGAAGACAGAGCAACTGACTTCTGAGCATGTGAGTTCCATATGATGATGCCTGCTGAGAGGCTCAGGAAGAATCCGGTAGTAGATCTTCATGTGTTAAAGTCTGATGCCCAATCAGAATCAGTGTAGGTGATTAAACCTTCATTACTACCACCATCATATGTGATAGCGTAGTTGGCAGTGCCAAGAAGGTAGCGCATGATGTATAGTGCTTTGTCCAGGGTTCTTGGGACGGGTTTGCAGATTGTTGCAATAATTTGGTAACAGCAAATGCAATATCAGGCCGTGTTCCGATCATGAGGTACATTAGTGATCCTATCACTTGCTGGAATTTCTGTCTCAGTACCGGATTGACAGGAGCAAGGTTCTTTGTTGGCAGATAGCCAGTAGGCAGTGGTGTGGCTGCTATTTTTGCATTAAGCATGCCAAAGCAGGTAAGTACCTTTGTAAGGTAGTCGATTTGATCAATCTTTATCTTAGATCCGCGGCGATTAATTTTCATTACAAGGAACTCTTTGACTTCACCAAGGTCGTGGCAGTTCCATTTTTTCATGAACTCGGCTTTCTTTGATTCAACGAGTTTTTTGTCTTTGCCCATAAAGGCGCTATCATTGACGTAAACAATGGCATAGACATATTTTCCATCTTTTGTTTTGTGGACAAATATACCAGCATCTGATTTAGTGCGGTAAAAGCCCATAGAATTTATAGATTTTTCAAGTTCTTTCCACCATACTAAGGCGGTGTTATGGTTTCTCTTTTCCCTTCATTATCTTATCTTATCTTGTGTTATCTAACCCTCGGACTATCTCCTTCCCTTACATCTTCTTGCCCTCCATTCCATTCCCACCAATCCTATTATTACATCTAACTTTCACACTATTACTCAGCACTTCATTTATAACTACCAATAGTGCTTATCCCTCTCAGAAGCATTACTCATCATGCTTCTTTTATACTTATATATATATCCCACAATATAGTAGATAGTCCTCAGCTTGACCTAGCTGAATATACCTTATTCTCTACAACTTGACGCTCAGCTCAATCCTACTTTCCTTAGAAGGGGGTAGTGCATCTCAGATCCAGAAGACAGACTTGTCCTTTATATCAGGAAGTCTATAGACATCAGACTTATCGTCAACAGTCTTATTGAACCAATTGATTGGTCTTGATCTAGAGGATAAGACCCAACAGCCGTAACAGCCATCTGCTCACGCCAGAACAGGAAGTTCTTGCCTTGGAACATCGAGATGTAGGTTGAGAGTGAGGAAGACATGTTTAAATTGTTGGTTGGTTGCTATAAAAAGCAAGTCAGCCACATGCCTTAACTTAGGATGATTATATTAAAAATAAAAGCCCTTCCTTAATGTAATACCCAAGGGGATGGTTGCAGCATGTTACTGCGCAAATGATAACCAAGGTAGGGCAACAAGCTAGTACTGCTCCATATTACTGTGCTGTACGTTGGCTGTCGGGGCCCATAACCTATTGAAAGGATATGTGGAAGCCATAGTCTTACAATACAATGTATTTCTACTTAGCTAGTCAAACACATACCTTGGTTGCTGTAGAGCTTAGAGTGTTAGTGAGAAGGTCGTATAAACAATAAGTAATAGGTGTATGGAATACAGGTATATATACTAATAGGATGGTGAGCATGGACCATGTAGGTAGTGCGAACGGACCATTGGAGTCACAACTTGGTGTCGTGACTTGGAGCAATTTCAACAAAACAATCCTGTCCAGAATTTGTTCTGCCCCATCAAACTCAATTTTCTGAATGATTGCAGCTTTGCAGTTGTTAGGCCTGCAATAGTGGCCTTCTATAGATTTTTGCCAACATCACTAAGATGGAGATGTATATCAGGATGAAGAAGGTCCTGAGCCATGTGTTGCCACCAGTATGTTTTCCATGCTGTGGTGCACTGTTGATGGTTCATGCATCCTCCACAATTAAGGTCACTATCATCAAAGGGCAGCTCAAAGGCTACAAATGTAATGGATTTACAATATAGCTCCAATTGCCTCTTTTCCTGAGCAAGAATTTTGTAGAGCCCAAAATCAATCTACTGAACCTACATTGTATCCATTTTAGTGAGCTGAAGGTTAAGGAGTAGTTGGTTTCAGCCAGCCCTCAACATTATATGGCCAAGCAATTTTGATTTGATGAGTTGCAGGGAGATATAAATCATGAAGCTCCTTGATTGCTGGATTTGCAGCAAGCTCCATGATCCATATATGACTAACTTTGAGTAGGTTGATATTTTTTTGTTTAAGAATTTTCTAATCATTTGCAAGAACCTTTTTGTCCCACTGTCTATAATGTATTTTGTAAGCATTTGTTTCCCAAAGCTGAATTTTGGTTTTCTTACCTGTAAATCCATCCTACAACATTTTCAAGCTTTTTAATTGTTGCATGCAGATTTATTGGATTGGCAATGGTACCCTCAACATGCATGGGTAGTAAAAGTTGGTCTATTTCCATTGAAGTTGTATACTGGAGTTCTCAGAGGCCACATGGTTAGGTTCAGCATTTTTTGGGCAAGGGACTAAAAAGATGTTGTGCAAGACCTCTGAATGCTGGATTAGGATATCTTGAAATCACATATATCCCCTCCTCAACCCTTTATCAAAATAGCTTTTATCTATGTAATGTTGATCAAATACATAGAGAGCCTATATAATACATTTCTAGGCCCAAATCCATAACCAGTAGATTATTCCATTGTAATGCAATATAATTGAATCCCTAATGTGTGACAAAGTTCCACACACCTGTCATGTTTGAATCAAGTGGTAATCTATAACTCAAAATACCCATTTCTTGGACATTCTTCCAGCCATTATTCCTTACAGTCCCAAACTTATAGACTTTTCCTAAATTGCTCATTCTTTTTTGCCTCCAGTCACCGTGGTTCATGCCCTTGCATTTCTTTATAAGTTGACAAGTAAAGACACAATAATTATAAACAGTATTGAGGCATAGCATACTCTAATGGTTTAGGTGATATCACTTACCCCTGGTTCAGGCTCATCCAGTACAGCCTCTGGTTCAGGTTTTGGAAGGATGTCATCATCATAATATAGTGCAGCAGACTGAGAAGCAAACTATGGTCTACAAAAAGAACCACATGACTCTAAAAAAAATTTATCATAGCTTGTCATTGCTTTTTATAGGATTCATTATTGAATCTTGTGTAAATTAAAAATCAGATCACCAAGTTTAAGGTGGCCTATTTTTTGTGTCTACCTATTGAAAGGTGTGTGGAAGCTGTAGTCTTACAAGTACATTGTATTCTACATTTAGCTAGTCTAGCACATACCTTGGTTAGTTCTTAGAGCTTACTTGTGTTAGCAACATCAGGAAAAACACCTTTGGCTCTAAGGCTTCCAAAGTCGGCCTAGAGTGCCCTAGGGAGTCACAAGGCTCCCAAAGCTGCAAGTTACCCTGAGTTTTCCCAGGCACCTAAAAGTTAAAGTTAATTTCAAATCAATCCTGGGAGTATCACAGGTTTCTCCCAGGGTATGACAGGGCACTCTCAAAGTACTGCAAAGCAGCCCAGGGCAGCTCCAGAGCAGAGCAGAGTTTACTGGTACAGTCTTTGATGCTTTCTGCACTTTACACTGGGCCACATGTCCATGCAGACTAGGCTCAGACTCACTTACATTTTGTGATCAATATCATAAGAAGTTTATTGCACACATAAAAATTCAATAAAGAACATTTATTAAAACTAAATAATAGGGCTCACGCACTGGCGTGCAGGCCCTGTACAAAGGTAATTACAGAACATATGAGGGCTCGCGCCCACTGCACGAGCCCTCCCCAAACTCTCCCTTACCCTACCCTACCCCGCTCCTTTGTTTGGCTGGCGTTGGTGTTTGCTAATGCTGGGTGAGGGTGGGGGCATTGTTGACTACACCACCCAGTGGCCCCCAACACTAGCCTTTCACTAGCTGCTGTGGAGTGGGTGGTGACAGGATGGGTGCAGTGTGCGCGCATGGTGTGTGGCCTTGTTTATTGAATGCCTGGCGGGGCAGCGGAATATGGTGGGCTTGGGGTGCTGGGGCGCTGTGTTTGAAGTAGGTGGCGGGGTGGTGGGCTTTGACATACCCGGTGGGCCTTGCCATCAGTAGGGCCCCCCTCTTTGTCATGGGTGGTGGCTTGTCATGGCTTGTGGTGGGGTGTTGTTATTCTCCGCTACCTGTGACATGGAGTGGGTTGGGCATTAGTGGTGGTGGTACAAATTGGGGGGCTATTGGGCACGTACTTTGTGGGCCCATTGGGTGTACCTATTGGGCCTCCCCCTCAAAGGGGTCCCCCCTGTTGTCCCTTCCTCATCATCCAATGTCTGTACACCAC
Source organism: Collybia nuda (assembly GCA_015584075.1). Lineage (NCBI taxonomy): Eukaryota > Fungi > Basidiomycota > Agaricomycetes > Agaricales > Clitocybaceae > Collybia > Collybia nuda. Next base: position 58,215 of record MU150301.1, read on the forward strand.
CCGTGAGCACCTTGCGCTAGCCTTTTGCTAGCGAGTGGAGTGCGGGTGGTGTTGGTGCTGTATCTGGCGGCAAGCGATGGAGGTGGCAGGAAGTGGTGAAGGTGGTGGGCAGAGGCTTGTTGTCATTGCCTGTGATGTGTTGTTTGTCCATGTCACCTGTGACTGTGGCATAGGTTGGGCGTCAGTGGTGGTGGTGTCAGAGGGGGGCCTATTGGGGATGTACCTTGTGGGCCCCCCCCTTTTATCTGCCATCCCCTTGTTGTCCTACTGGCCTCACATCCCTCAATTGAGGGGAGGAGGGCTGGGCCATGGCTTTGGGGTGGTGTTGGCATCATTTGTGTCATTGGTGTTGGCGCTGGCATTGGTAGTGTAGGTGGTGGTTTGGTGGACGTTGTTGATGGTTGAGGATGATCAACAAAGGCGTGGCAACAGTCATGTGACTGTGGCATGTGCTTTGTAATCATGTGACATAGTAGTATGTCTTGGAGCCAGTTATCCTATTGCTAGGAATGCCAGTCTTACCCAATGGTTATAAATGCCAATTACATTATGTAATGTTCATCCATGTGTGCACAAGTTCAAACCTGGGAAGAGACAAATAGTGTCTAGCCATAATCTTAATTGAGGAGCCCATCTATGCACAGCCCTAAAATGATATTATAGTGTCAGAAACCTTAGGAGACAGGTTTTTAGCTGGCAAAAGGCTTTTGTCTTTTTGTGGAATAGATTTCTTGCAATTTGCCCTTAAAAATCTCAATCAAAGTCAGTAGCGTTAAGTGGAAAGACTTAACCGAAGGCTGTGGGAACCAAAATGCCACCAATTGGTTGCATTTAGCCATCGCTTGCATTCTGCTTGGGCATGGAAAAAAATCAAATCTACACAAGGTGCTCATGGTCAAACAATTTCCTATACTTTAAACTATACAAATA